>NQII01000101.1:561443-578046 GCA_002778355.1 Clitarchus hookeri | reverse complement strand
AAGACGCAGAAGTGCCGCAAGGCGACGTGGCATAGACTCGACTAATGTCTGAAGGTATGCAGGAGGCAATTCACACAATGTATCCTGCAGGGCAGTCCACAAATCCAATTGCCCCAATTTGAGAAAGGGTTGCACGTCTGTCACGTTTAATGATTCTCATCAGTCGTTGTTCGTCCCGTTCTTAAACGATCTTTTTCCGGCCGCAGCGATGTCGAAGATGTAATGTTTTACCGGATTCCCGATATTCACGATACACTCGTGAAAAGACCACGTTCAAACTCACATAAATCTTGATAACCTGCCATTGTAGCAGCAGTAACCGATCTAGCTGCCGACTGCATCGCGTTACTCTGATTGGTTCCATATCTCTGTTATTTGCATACGCATGCCTATACCAGTTTCTTTGGCTCTTCAGTGTATATCATGTTTATTATATTTTATTAAAGATTTATTATATAAAGTACTTTGCATATGTAAATTTAATACATCAGTTTTGTATATTATTTGAAGACCTGTACACATGAAGTTTCCCCTTTGAACATAGAAAGTGTTTTCTTCAAATTCATTATAAAAAATGTTCCATTATATTTACTATTTCATTTGTTACATTTTCATGTTAAAAATTTATTCTGTGAAATGCATTTATTTTTAATCTTCCTATTTATAAACAAATATTTTATCAGTGAGTGGCAAATTGATGTATGCTAAACAAACAAAGTGCCATTTACTAAATCCTGTATCAGCTGATGCACGAATGAGCAAAAGTTAATATTACGTTTGCTATTCTGGGTGCAGTGCCCATGTTCATTAGACAAGCAGAAAATATGCGATAAGAAAGAATTCCTAGATTTATTAATACATTTTATTTTGCGTGGTCACAAAACAGTGGTTGTTAGTGTTACAAACTAAATTTCATGATAAAGTAGTAATGTATAAGTGTTCAAAATGAAATGCACAATAAAACAATCCGTATCCAAATTAAATGCAACTTCAAAACCTTTTTCACGTCTCCAACCATGCTTTCCATACATGCTTGATATTAATTCCAAAAGCATACGGAAATATTGCATAATATAGTTGATTTATTTTTATAATAATTTGACTAAATTCGTGTTGTTCCGAGCCAGTAATAGAAGAACATTCAACTTTTAAAAAGACGGAATCAAGAGCAGGCCATGCTGCTATCTGTTGAGCAACGCAAACGGCTCAAATCGCGCCCTGTCATGCGGTGTGTGCCATCTGTTTGCTCTTTCCCGAAGCATTACCATCCAGAAAAGAATAGCTTTCGTGCGTGATACATAACAAATTTATGAACAGATACAAACTGTTTTATTTTTTCGCAAGCTCTGCATAATTTTTAAAGTAACATATATTTCGTGTACAGCGATTTTGAGTACTAGTTATTTCTATTCGGCCGGTAATTGTTCATTTATGTAAATTATACGCCATTTTGTTCTCCCGAAAACCCATTTCCTTGTTTCCGTGTTGTTACTATATTGTAATGATAAAACTAAGAAAGTGGGACACACATGAATAGTTTTTAAGCAATTCTTACATTATTCCACTTCACATATTTCCAACTTGAACTGGATTAGCTGACAGCGTGTTGATAAAAAATACAGCTGATGGTGAAAGGATACATAAATGAAAAGTAAACATTGGCGCTACTTTTGTCAAACTGTCAAAATCTTGCCCCAGGTTACATGAGACAGAGAGTAACATCAACATTAAATTTTTAATTTGACATATTCCACACACATGGCTAGCAAATCATGAAAACATAACATCAACTTAACCGAATGCTCACAAATTAGTCCATACAGCATTTCGGTGTCAAATAGTTGTCAGTATCTAATTTTATTCACAAGAGAGCAAAACGGAATTATTTGGGGGGAAAAAACCTTTTTATATTATGAAACACTTCATTATCATCCAAAACTTCATTCAGCACCGCAGATTTCAATCTGTAATATTTATGTTTATTTCTTTCATGTCCAACTGAGCCGTAATGCGTTACGGTGTGATAAATAGGAGATTAAACTGTGAGTTTTACTAACTTAGCTGCTGTAAAATTGCACCCACTGCAATTCAAATCTCAATAATGTAATAAAAATAAAGCGGGATATTAACAACTACGCTTCGCTTCACTTCACTCCATTTGGAGTGGCCTCTGAATACCCCTACAGCCAACAGTGTTCTGCTGATTAAATTATAGAGCAAGTAATAAAGGAATGGAACCATTACCGTGCATATTGGTAGAAAACAAAGATGGACACCAAACTAATTTTTTATAATCTTGACACTCCACGACATTAACTCACGTAATTTAATAATGTATATGTACACAATGTAACTACTGAGATATAAAAAACATGAGCACTGCAATTAATTATTGTTTCCAAGTTTTGTATTTTTCACACTTTGCTGAAATAATTATTAGTTTCTTATTGATTATTATTTTGCGATTACGTCAAGGAATGTCCTGATGTCTTTTATAATATGCTACTTTTAAATATTCCTTAAGCCTGGATTCATTTTCATTTTGTTATTGAAATTTTTTTAGCATAAAAGGTAATACAGTGAAATCCCGATATTTCGCATCCGGATTATTCGTATATCCCGCTAATTCGTACAAATTTGCCAGCCCCTTGAGAAAATCCCTTTAATTAGTAAAAAAAAAACAATGCATTCCGGTCCCCTCGATAATACATATTTATTTTGGTGCTTGAGCTCAATTAAAACGTCGTATAATTCTTATTTACAACTTAAAAATCTCGTTAACTCATAATGTTTTTAACCACTAGACTGTACACCAGCTCTATATCTAAGCAATTCGGACCGGAAGGGTGCTGAGGGACGTAGGTGGGTTATGAAAGGCACGTAATGAGGCAGAGTAGGCTGTGAGGTGATGTGTCTGTGATTCTCAGAACTACCAGGCACCTTACTGTCCGGTCTACGGTTATGAGAGGGTAGGAAGGAGCAGAGCGAGATAAAGGTTGGTAAGTTCGGTCTTAGCCATGCCTCCGAAAAGAGGTAATAAGTGTCTTCCCATTAGAGAAAAAAAAGAAATCATTACCGCCATGGCCGGTGGTGATAAACAAACTGACGTGTTCAAACATGATAACGTTCCTCCTTCCACAATAACATCAATTCTGAAGAACAAGGACAAGATCGCCTCCCAGACATCGGACAGCAAAGTAAAGCACTTTAAGACTGGTGAGTATCCACAACTAGAAGAGAATTTTAAAAAGTGGTTTGCGCAAGCACAGAATTCGAATGTACCAGTTGGAGGAAACATTTTAAGAGAAATAGCAAAAGTTTCCGCAGAAAAAAAATGGCGATTAAAGACTTTCGTGTAAATAACGGTTGGTTTGATAGGTTTAAAAAAAGGCACAGCATAAAATTGAAGAAGCTTAGCAGGGAAAGTGCGAGTGTATCGGCCGACATTTGTTCTGAGTGGAAAGACGAATTGGGAGAAATAATAGATTCTTATGAGCCCAACAACATTTTTAATGCCGATGAGACGGGGTTATTTTATAAGTGTCTCCCCGACCGATCAATGTGTTTTAAGGAAGAAAAGTGTCATGGCGGAAAAAATAGTAAAGAACGTGTAACCATATTGTTGGCCGCCAACATGGATGGATCTGAGAAATTAAGACCGCTCATGATAGGCAAATCAGCCAAACCAAGATGTTTTAAAAACATAAAAACTTTTCCGATGACCTATCGTGCAAACAAAAAAGCGTGGATGACGGGCGAATTATTCAAGGAATGGATACGATCAGTGAATGCTGATATGGAGAAAAGGCAGCGAAAAATTCTACTTTTCATGGATAATTGTACGGCCCACAACAATACCCCACCGCTCAGTCATGTTAATGTTGTGTTTTTGCCTGCCAACACTACTTCTAAGCTGCAGCCTCTAGACCAGGGCATAATTAAAACGTTCAAAACCTTTTACCGCAAGGAAGTAGTGATGCAACTCCTTGACAGCATCGAGGATGGGAAGGATCATAAAATCACCTTATTTTCAGCCATGAACATTGCTCACAAGGCGTGGCAAAGTGTTAGCGAAAGCACAATAAAAAACTGTTTTCGTGCTGTGGATTCACGAAGGTGGAACTTTCATCAGCAGTTACTGAACAAGACTTAGAATGCCCTGTGAATCGGAATCGTCTTCCTCAAAATGAAGAAAATTCTATAACGTTTGAAGATTTCGTTCATTTTGACGATGGCCTAGCGGTAGCGGGGATTCTAACTGATGACGAAATTTTGGCTCCATCTCAGGACATTGATGGTGAAGGTGATGACAAAGATGATGTGCTGACAATTACACCTAAAGTGGCTAAACAATACATCAACAACATACGCCATTTCTTAGCAAAATCAGACGTTGGTGATGAAGTATTTTTTTGCTTTGAACATGCTTGACAAAGCCATTAACAATACCCGTCTGCAAGGCTTGCACCAAAAGAAAATTACAGATTTTTTTAAACGTAAATTTTTAATAAGTTTTTATTTATATATACAGTACATGTGTATACATAATATGTAGCCATGCGTTTATCATTACATATTAATGCAAATTTGCATTAATCTCGTTATTATGTATTTTTCTTTTTTTACTCCCGATTATTGGTAATCCCGCTAATTTGAATATCTCGGTAATTCATATTTAACATTCAGTCCCTTGACAATACGATTTATCGGGATTCTACTGTATATGTTTTTACACAGTAAAAAAAAAATCTATGCTCTAGTTTTTTTTTAAACGAATTAAAAACATTTATTTTTTATCTGCTTTTTGCCTAGCTTGTAAAATAGTATGTATTTATTAAATAAACCCTTCAAATCAATATTTTATTTGAATTGGCGAATAATTTTAAAAATTTGCTTCGAATTCGCTTTGAATTCACTTCAAAATGAAATTTCCAGCTCCGCCCACCCTTACAAATTGGTGTCAAGCTTGAAAGCACAGTTTTGTGTAACATATCTTAATTTAAAACAATTATCTGTACTGTAATCACTCCACTATTGTTTATTATTTTTAATTTTTTTACTTTCTTGAACTTACAAATATTTCAATACAATTTACTGTTATAGTCTATGATTATCTTGATTACATTATATTCACTACCATAAACTTACTGTTTCGGTCAACATCTTTTGCAACATCTTCCCACGACTTTTCCATGACATGTTACTTTGAATAATCTTTCATTTTTTAATTGTATAAGCAAGAATGTTGACGGCCAATGTCTATTGGAAGTCTGAAACATTACTGTCAGACAAGGTTTCTATAGTGCCGGACAGAAGTACTGACTTCAAACTCCCTGAGGTGGATTTTGAAAAATGGGGTGCATTGCCTTGACTATTCCTCGGTACAAAGAGAGGTGTGTCTGTCTTCGGCTGGGCACAAAGTCTGGTTAGGTGACTACGACTTTACATATAGAGGGCTTCGGCACTAACACATATTTAACTTGGTTGGGTCTCACCCAAGGTAGATCCTGGCTCTGGTGCTGGCTGGAGCGTGTGCCCTACCCTAGGGCAGCTTCTATGCTGATCGCTGGTGCGGGCAGTGACTGTGTCCAGTTGGTTGGTTGCGGCACCTAGAAATGAGGGCTGGTAATAAATACCGGAGCACTTGGTTCAGGGTACGAGTGGCCATCGAATGTGTGTTGCTCGTTGATGTGCGTGCACCCGATTAAGGGTAGCTCGTGGTCCTTCACTAGTTTCTGCAATGTCAGTATCAAGGCTTCTCCTTTGTGGGTTAATGTCTATGAGGTATAAAGTGACACTCACCCTAGAATGAGTACACAGGGTTAAGGTAAGAACTAGGGATGGGTCGGTTCGGTTCTTCGGTTCCAATGTTTACCGGTTCTTGAGGTTTGACTTGGAACCGGTTTTAGGTTAACAACAATTACTCGGTTCTTGGTTCTACACAGCAACGGCAAAACTCTGTTGTTACAAAAATAACTATATTATTTACTCATCTATAGCGCGCCCTTTTCCCCAACATAAAGGAAAAAATTTCTGGGGTGCCTGCTTTACATGGAAAAACAATTAAGGAGTGGTAGTCGTAAACTGTTCCGTGATGTTTGGAGGGAAGTGTATGGGATTAGTCGGTTATTTCATCTCTCGCTCTTTCATCAACACTCATCTCCCTTCTCTCTCTCTCTCTCTCTCTCTCTCTCTCTCTCTCTCTCAACTCTCAGCCCTCGGCCGTAAACAACACTGCTAGCCGATCGATACATTCCTCCAAGCCTTCTTTGTTTGGTAGGATGGCCATGGGCCGGGAGTAAGAGGAAGAAGAGACGTTTTTTTTTTTGAGGTGTCACATTCCAGCACGGCAAAAAAAACCAGGGAGTCACTGTGTAAAAGATGCAAAAAAAAAGGGGGCCCCAGACACTATAAAAGAAGCAAAAAAAAAGATAAGAAATCCGGCCCACCACAGCTGTTGACCTTCTTTTAACGAACCTTTGTAGGTTACCTGTATCTTACAACACGCCACAATGTTTTGGTTTGAGGGCCATGAGTTATTTAATTAAAGTATTTTCCAAACATATCACAATCACCACATATTAATGTAAAAAAAGAGTAATTTTTTACATATTTACTAATCTTAAATAAATTTTATACAACAAGTTTATCTGTATACATTAAAACTTATTTTCACACTTTGTTATTGTTCAATTCTTCCATATAACGGTTAAATAAAACATTTAATGAATTTTACCTGCATTGGTTTAATAAAATTGCAAGCAAAAGGCAAGTATTCAAAATACATAGAACCGAATACTGGAACCGATATTTAAATTGTAGAATCAGCACCGGAACCGGAATCGACATTTTTGGTTATTCGACCCATCCCTAGTAAGAACACATGTTTATTTATCAGAGGAATGGACATGGTTACCTGTACTAACTCCCAGCTATCCAGTTGTACTTTAATCGGCGGAAGTGGACTTTTCGCTAACCAGGTGAAGGGGACCTGGGCCAAAACTAATCAAGAGCAGGCGAGCTAGGTAGCTATTATGTAACAACTGAACCCTAACTGTCTACGCTGATTGTCCTGAAGGGACTCGGGGGTCACTACCAAAGTGGTGAGAGTGTGGAAAATACAACTTCTTTGGGGGTCGCTTATCACTGGTCTATAAGGCTTCTGGAATATTGTGGTGGTCCTTCTTGAGGAAGGCAATAGGCAGAGGCCTCCAACATAAGAAGTGATGGAGCCAGCTGCTGAGAATGAACTGCCGATGTATATAGTCGGCCGGCCGGCGCTGCTTTTTTGGCAGTCTTGTATCTTCGGGTGTTAGTTCCTCCCTTTGCAGCATTGGCCATATTCTCTCGGGGAAGGCTGGAAGTGAGGTTGTTTTCCTGGTGTACTGGTTGCGTCCGCCGCTTGTTTAGGTGAAGGGCTTGGCTTCTCTTCATCTTCTGTTAGACGTGGAGGGCGATTAAAAAAAACATTTGGCAACTTGCATAGTGAAGTATACGGCTCTGGAGGCAAGCTGTCTCACGTTCAAACCCCACTCGGTTGATGTGGCGTTACATGCATATGAAGCAGAGTCTGGAAAAAAATACTATTGCCAGTANACTCACTCCCTCCCTCTCTTTGACACATGGGCTGGTCGAGCAAGTGGGCCACTAATGGCTGCTGCCCCTCTGGTGAGAAGAGCTGTCACGCATAATTTACCAGTGTCGAGGGAATGAACCATGCCCATCTTATTTAAGGTAAACATGTCACTCGCAAACTCAGCTTAGGGCTGTGATTCCTTTGCATTGAACCACAGATATTTGATCTGAAATTTCCAATTACAGGCGTTCATGTGTAATTTAAGCATTCAGAAAAAAATGTTAATGCATGTATTACCAGTCCCAACTTACGACCTGCCATGGTTCTAAAGGTATTTTCAACAGGCCCTCCTCTGTGGCCTCCTAACAAGTTGTACGGCAGGTTATTTACATGCGACATCCTTCCACATGGGCCGGCGCTAAGCCTTCCATTACTTAGGCTGGCTTCTACTCACATATTATGCAACGTGAGTTTCCCTTTTAAACTTACATCAACACTACCAGTTGTCATACATACCACCTACAAATAATAAAAAACATAGCACTCAAAATACTTCAAAGTATGCAATATTTATAAAGCCATTTTGCAGCTTTTTGGGCAGTCTATAACTACGTATTATAGGTGTCACTTCAGCATGGTGTAACGAACTGGTTCAGTTGCTCTTTCTTCTTATTAGGATGGCCTCATACTGGGATAAGGCCAAGTGAATTTGGTCACACTCGGAGAAGAGGCCGTGAGACGACAAAAAACAGCAACATTGAGCGCTATATATACTCCAGGGGCTGCAGAGGTGTATCTCCTCAGTTGCTTTAGAGTTCCATATGCCATTTTCCCACTCACTACAATACTGCCTAAACTCAATTTTCTAGCATCCTGCCAGCCTGCCAGCAAGTAAGGGGTTATTTGTATATAATAGTTTATATTTAATCTATCTATCCTATATTATGTTATTACTATCAAATATGATATATTATTATATAAATAATTTATATTACAATATCTAATTTATTAATTTATTATAATAATATAAAATAAATATTATGTTATTTATATTAAAATCTTATTATACTTTAATTATTTTTTTTAAATTAAAGGTTATTATATTATTATAAGGTATAGATATAAATATAAGACTTTATTATACTTAAAATTCATCCTTGTAAGAAAATTACACCTAAAAAAAAAACTATAATAAAATCACATATTTGCTTTATAATTTAGCATTTTAACCTTCTTAATCATAAATATTCCTTTATATTTTCATAAAATAAACTACTAGATTACCTAAAATAAACACTATATCACTATTAGTGTTCCGGTGCCAAAAGACCCTACATTAAATGAATAGATGCATCAACAACAAATAAGTTCTTTAGGCAAAAACCCCACAATAAATTAAACTATAATAAAATAGATTAATTCAATATAGCTGAAAAAACAATAATAAATTTTATAAAATTTATTATTTTAAATTAAAATCTCCCATTGGGGGTAAAAAAACATAATTAAAAGTTAATAAAATTAATAATATTGATTTTAAAATTAATAAAAAATAAAAACTAATAAACCTTTTATAAAAAGTTTATTAAAATATAGCTTGAAAAAGCTAAATTGAAATTGTATGATTAGTGGTGAAAAAGCTAAATTGAAATTGTATGATTAGTGGTAAAAAAGCTAAATTGAAATTGTATGATTAGTGGTGAAAAAGCTAAATTGAAATTGTATGATTAGTGGTGAAAAAGCTAAATTGAAATTGTATGATTAGTGGTGAAGAAGCTAAATTGAAATTGTATGATTAGTGGTGAAGAAGCTAAATTGAAATTGTATGAAATAATTCAAATAACGGGGTGCTTGATTAAAAGATTATTTTGATGTAATAAAATATGTAATAATATATTACTTCCGTTATACTTAATAGAATTAAACTATTACCTAAAGTATCAAAAACTCATATGCATCAAACAACAAAGTATAGAAAAATAAGCTAAAATAAGCTAATGGGTTCATACCTCATCAATGGAATATTATCCTTTTTCTAATTATAAATAAATCATCAAATAAATTGTTTACAATAATTCTAATTATTAGAGTAATTTTGTCTATTTCATCTAACTCTTGATTTAGAGTGTGAATAGGAATAGAAATTAATATAATATCATTTCTACCTATAATTATAGAACAAAAAAATATAAATTCTAAAGAATCAGCATTAACATACTTTTTAGTACAAACTGTTGCATTAATATTATTATTAATAGCAATAATTATAATAATAATTAATATAAATACATTTAATAACTTTATAAAAGAAACACTTTTAATAAGATCATTAATAATAAAAAGAGGTATTTCATTATTTCATTTTTGAATACCAAAAATAATAGAAGGATTAGATTGAACTAAATGTTTTGTATTAATAACATGACAAAAAATTACACCTTTAATAATAATATCAATAGTATTAAAATTTTATTTTATTACTACAATAGCAATAATTTTATCAATTATAATTGGGGCGGTCGGAGGATTAAATCAAACATCATTACAAAAATTAATAGCATATTCATCTATTAGAAATAATGGGTAAATATTAATAGCAATAATAGTTATAGAAAAAATATGAATAGTATACTTTTTATTTTACACAATAATAATAATAATGACAATAACTATATCAATAAATATATATAAGATTTTTCATATAAACCAATTAATATCAATAAATGAATCAACTTACAAAAAATTACTACTATTAATTAATATATTATCAATTAGAGGTTTGCCCCCAATACTTGGGGGCAAACCACTAAATTTCACCTCAACCTTCATTGTCCCATTGATAGCCTTATACGCCCCAGTACAAGCATGTACCAAGCTGATACTGAAGCCAGCTCTGCCTAGGTCCAACCTGAAGATGATCTAGGTGCCAGGTAGGGCATACCTCATGTGAAAGGATCATCCTATCCAATATAAATAACAATAGACCACGTGCATCCCAGCTCCTAGGAGGGCAAAGGCAGACTCGTGCATCCAGCAAAACTCCGACAAGGGTTTTATCAAATTGTGGAGTCATAATTTATTTTATTCTTCCAGCAAGCAAGAGTACATTATAAGGTACTCATTTTATATTAATGTATTTACTTAAATTTTATAAGGAGTATTATGGTGAATTCAAAAATTACTGCAGTGGCAAGTGTTGCTATAGCCCTTGCTCATTATGGCACATTTTCACTGTATCACATATTGAGTTGGTTGAGAGTGATGCCTTTCTATAGATTAAGATGTTATACCCCAGTTTGTACAGTTTACTGTGCAAATGTTATTTAATTAAATTTAAAATTGGAAATGACTTAGTAAACTACAGAGGAAACTTTGTATTAGTTCAAACATATTAAATAATCTGCATAAGAACACGTAATATAGTATTTTGGGATTTGTGCAATTACTGTACAGGTTGACCATGATTATTTTTTCTGTTCGCTTTTCTCTCTCTGTTTAGTCCTGTCTCAAACAGATGCAACAGAGAGGATATGACATGGTAACTGTGCCAAAGTGTTATATATTTTTACACTTTTGTAAATACATCACAAATCATTTACAAAATTAAAAATTTGATGGTATTTTCTAATAGGTAATTGATATAACCACATTCATTAACTTTGGAGAAATTTAAAGTGTGGAAATTAAACTCCTCATTATGGATAATGGGAAATATTTATAAAAAGCTATAGTCCATTCACTGTTACTTCCAACTTTTCTGAATCCCTGCTTAATTTATACTTCTAGGGTATTCCTTTGCCTCATGCAAACAAAGCTTACCCGAGTCTGGCACTGGCACTTACTAAAATCACAGTATTGTCTTTGAGAAAATGTGCAACGTGACATCATACAAAATCAAAAAATCTAAATTTCAAAGATTGTGCAAAGAGTGACCAGCAGTATGCGCACTAGGCTAAAAAAACCAAAAATTAAACTGTAGCGAATTTGCTGCATTAATGGCACTGCAAGGAAAGAAAAGTAAGTGAATCTAAATAAAATCAGGAGGAAGGGGAAGTGATATTGTTGGTCATGTGCCATACTCATTTCCAGCATTAATGTAAAATATTATACTTAATTGATTATGAAAACCAACTATTAAAAATTATTGAGCTGTTTAACAACTATTTACACCAAAGAAAAATCATACCGCTAATCTTTAACGAGGAAAGGTGCCTTGCATTACATCATGAAGTTCCAGGACCTGTAGCAAACCAAGTCAGTGCTCGCAAATAAATTGCTAAAACACTCTTTAAATACCATTGGATCTTTTTTCAAACAATGTCCACCAACACTAGAGCCCCTAATGGTGAACAGGCCAAACGTTCATACTGACAACGAGAAAAAACAAAGGGGGGAAATGCACCTACATGGAACAACTCGCTCATAGCTCAATAGTTGAAAGAACCTGAAGTCCAGGTGGCATCATGTTGCAGGTTTCGCACATCTTGACAGTTGTGAAGTGTGCATCTCAGGTTTCACCCTGGCAAACAGTGAAACGTGGCACAGATACACTTATTGCATCTTAACTATTTTCTCCTACCCCCTCCCCCAATTGATATTGATTGGGCACACTGCACACTCGCATACTGGATGGTACGTTACTAAGTTCATAGTCCAGTTCACTGGAATGCAAGCATGACTTGTTGATATAATATTAATACGTAAAATGTAACATCCATTCTGTTTAACACATTAGTGTTAAACAGAAACCTTAAGTCTACTCATTGCCATACACAAACAACTTTATGTTTCAGTCAGCGAACCATTTGTGCAAAAAGGTGGGTTGACTAAGATAGTGCCCCACTCCGGAGGCTTCAATCTCAAGTATGCGTGTTCATTTCAGTGCTGGGTGGTGTCCTTTATTTGTACTGTATATTAGGCGAAAGCTCTGCATTCCAAAGGTTTTATTTTCATATAATTTTTTTCCTTTATAAAAACATCAAACACAAAATATTACTATATTAAGGGTTTACTGAACATGTTTTAGAATAAAGGCCTTTTTAATGCTAATATCTTAAAACTAGGTTGTAGCACAGTTTTTTTTTTTTTTTTTTTTTTTTTTTTGTTTGTACTTATAAAATGTAGGGCAATATCTAGCTGGTTGTTAGACTCTTAGGAAAGTTTTTCACTTTTTGGTTTCATTATTTTTTTACAATTTGCTCGTACATGCCCCATTATGATGCCTTATGAAACTTTTCTACCTTCTTCCCTTCCTCATCTTGTAATTATGCTGTTCACTCATGTTTACAATACTCGCCCCGTGGACGTGTGGCCATTTTTGTACAGTTGCAGCCATCAAAAACAAGAGATAGCTGATGCTCAGCTTGGCTCACTCAGTCGGTAAAGTTTGTAAATAAAAGGTGCCATTATAAAAAGCAAACAAAACAATTTTGAAAATTTTTGGCTGTAATTTGTCTGTTCTGCAGTTCACTCACTTTTCACAGAAATACGATACAGTTTGCAGTACGAGCCAGATGGACTATGAGAACAGCATTGCAGAATCCATTTTATTACACTGAGATTATCCATTTACAAACTTGTAATTGCAGTCCCGCATCTATCCATTGTGATGGCTGGTTTACAACTTAGTTACTCTTTGACGATCTGTACTGTTCTAAGAGGTTATAGCGCTTCACCCCCACCCGTCACCTCCATTGTGCTACAAACATACCCAATTAAGGTCACAACGCCGTGCTGCCGTTATCATGTCTCCAGATCACTACCTAATAAAGGCGTTATGTGGTACAAAGCATCCATTCAGACACTGGTGCGAACTCTGTCACATCCACTTTCCCAAGCGAGCCAAACTGTTCCGAAATAATAATCAACTGTGTTTCCAGAATGTGCTTGAAAAGAAAGAACGCCGTCAAATATCTTAATAGCCCTTATCACAGATTCCTGACTCTACTGAAATTACAACTTTAGAAAAAACACATACATATGGCAAATAAACAAAAACTAACACTGTCAAAATGTCTGAAATATAATAAAAAATATCAATTATTTTCCTTATAAACAAAAAGAAAACTAAATGTTCCATTAAATTCAATACTATCTGCACCATTACACGACCTCCCACAGAGATTTCGATGAAACCTATCCAAAATTGAGACCTAAGTTAGATGGGGCCATGTGGTAAATTACTGTGGCTGTGTTCTTTACAAACAAATTAATTTTACAAATTGGTATGCAAAAGTTGTATCACGGAAAAGTACTGTACACAATTTTTTCCAAGCCAACACCAAAAAAAAATAATATGACACCGAAAGTAAACAGAATTTTGAATGTCTTGCACACAGTCAATCAGCTGAGAGTACCCGGAAAGGTTGTGGAAAGGGTGACGTGTGCATGACGGGCGAGGTGGAAAAGGGGAAAATCAGCAATGGATGGAGTGAAATAATCTATCCCTCCATTTTCAAACTGGTCGGCACCCAGAGGGAGGGCGCAAGGATGCTGCGTTGGCTGTGAGGCAACTAGCTCCCACCTCGCCAGCTGTGTAAGGAGAGAAAACTAGCTCTGTCGAATATCGCAGGGGACAGCCAAAGTTTGCTCAGTCTAGTCCTCACATCAGCACTTAACGTTGGTGATGCTGTACGCATGTGGGAAACATCTGCCTTTTAAAGTAATTAATAATATTTTACTTTAAAAAACATGTGATTTTGACACACAAATGAATGAATAAGGCGATTCAGATTTGTTTCTTTGCAATTTTCAATAATTAATTATTCAAAACCAAGATTGGTAATGGATTACTTTTTCATAGTCCAGGACTACCGTGACCTTGTTAGTGGTCAAACTTGGTGAAACATTTGACCTTGTGTGATGCATTTGACAGGATAACTGTGCATCATTAAAAACTGAAACCACATAATAATTTTAGTATTTAGCCTGTACCAGTACTAGTAAATATAATAATGCTCATTTTTATATACATTTGGTTGGAAGGTAATATTGCCAGCCCTGATTCTAAGCAAGGGATAATTTTGCAGTATTCAAATTCGTTAAAAAAAAAAAAAAAATTACTTAACTGTACAGTAAATATGGTACTTCACATTACATGTTATAGAAGTGCAATTTATGTATCTGCAGTTACAATTCCAATTCATTAATAGCATCTGCAATTTCAATTCTGTATTCAGTGCAAGCTGTAGTTGAATATCAACAATAATGGCTTAAAAGGATGGTTCTTTAATATAGGTAGACTGCTCATTCTGGTTCCATGCTGGAATCAGCACACATATGAAAAGGGGATCCAGGCCAGTGCTGACTAAACTGCAACTGGGCCTCAGACTTGTCTGAACAAAACTCACACTCACACTAGTGCTGTGATCCAAGGACACCATCATAACTGGAGCAATAGCTTACATCTGTATACTTTTATTATTGAAGACTAACTAACATGCCATAACATCTCAACGTGTTTGTACCTACATAAAACATGTCTTAATTTATTGTCTTTTATTTTAATTAGTGGATAATTATTAATCAGAATTGTTGTACAATTTCACATCAAGTAGACCGTAATTAACTTCTGAAATTGTTTTTTTGTGCTTGTGAACAATTGACAAATAAAAACATACTTGTCATTCATACATATCATACATGTGTACCTCTTCCTGTTCTATACCCTGCTGTGAGTATGAGAACTTAACTGCATACAATTTTGTTACAAATAATTTTTTCTCCGTTAGATACCAAAAGTAAGCCAAAAAGACAATTGCAAAACTACAATTTATCTAGCACAACTCCATAGCTATATAGCTATATAACAATAAGCCTGAGTAACAACATCTACAAACCATTAAAATACACTTTATGTTCTACCATGTTCTTATTATAAACAAAACAATTTTTCATCTTTACACAAAATCACACCATGTTCACTATAAACAATTCAGGATCTGTTTCAACCCAATGGGACGACTCAACGTAGTCCAAGAAATTAATTTTCTTTTGGAGAAGGTGGCATTTCTTAGGAACCAATTTTGATTACCTCTGAAGCTTACAACCTTAGATTGACCATATCCTGAAAGCATTATGTTATCTGTTTACAGTCTTGTTAACTTATTAACATTGCAAAGTCATGATCATGCAAAGTATTATATCTTGTAGACATGATCAATTTATTTAATTTACTCATAAGTGTCTGTATTGGGTAAGAAATATGTACACTTGAGAAAATTGTACAGTTAAATAATTCCTCCCTTTTCAAATTGCAATCCAGAAAATTATACAATTGAGGTTTCACATATTTCAAATAACAGTTCAAAATCACTGACATATTATATTAAGGTTTGGTAATGGAATATTGAGCACAGGAATCATTCCACAGATTTTTAAGTTATTGTGAATATACCAAAATTCAAAATGAGAAAAATTTATGTATTAGACCAGTTTCCATACAAACAACTTCCTCGGAAATTCTTATAAAATATACTAGATTAATAAATTATGTTACTGCTAATGTAGTTTTATGCCCAGCACAAATTGGTTTTAGGAAAAATGTATTTATCAACTGTGACACTCTAAGCAGCATGTACAAACTGGATGGAATGTGGATCCTGCCACATTCAAATCTATTCTCCGGTGGAATAAGACTTTAAAAAGTGACTCGCAGTTTGGTTTCACAAAGAGGCTAATGTCCAAAAGTTAGTGTGATCGATTAGACCGTCGATAGTTTACGTGATTAAATCGTTAAAATTCCATTAAACAGGCTAGTGAATTCCCATGCATACAAATTTCAACTTCTACAACACACTACACCAAATGATCATCATGTGAGAGCTGTTTTCGCTGCTGAAATAATAAACCATATTGAAGACAATCTTGATTATCTTCAACAAGTGGTGTTTAGTGATGAATTAACATTTTGTCTTTGTGGCAAAGTTTGTGCCATATTTGGGGTAGTAAGAATCCCAATAACACACACCAAAGGTCAAATTGAAGTTAAGAATGAATAAAAATGGTATCATTGTGTGTGTGTGTGTC
>NQII01000101.1:550104-560427 GCA_002778355.1 Clitarchus hookeri | reverse complement strand
TGGGTGTTCCATGGAACTTGCAGCTGACTTTGGACGTGACATGTCAGTGGCACAGATTGGTGACAGAGGTTTCCCACAGCTGTGTAGCCTCACCAGTGCTAACACTTCTCTGCACTAATAAGCGCCTTGATAGAAGGATCGTTCAGGCCACCCTAACAGACAGAACAGCAACTGCAAGTGCAATCAGAGCAGCAACTGACAGTTTGAGGTGGGTTTATGTTCTCATTTTCCTATTGCACAGTTGCCTGGACACCTGCTTGTCGTCGCGAATGAAGAGCGGTGGTGTTCAGTGATGAGAGTTGTTTCTGCCTTGGACAAAGTGCTGGCCATGTTTGCGTTCATAGGCGTACGGGTGAGCAGGACAGTCCATATGGTCCCACCCATTACAATGCATCCAGACCTGGTTTTATGCTATGGATGGCCATAAGCTACATATCCCGATCACCTCTGGTATTCATTCAGGAAAGTATCTCAACATAGTGCAGAAACCAATCTTCCAACAGGATTACGCATGTCCCCATGTTGCTAGAACAACACAACGTGCTGTACACATGGTGTACGCAAGCTAGCCCACTAGATCTCCAGACCTCAGCCCCATCGAGCATGTGTGGAACATGATGGGATAGTGCCGGACATCTAGCCCAGCTCCGGCAACGGCGATCTTCTATCTAAACTAAGATGTACAGTGAGCTTGTTGGGATACCGTACCACAAAGAAACATTCACCATTTGTACAATAGGTTACATGCCAGAATTGCTGCATGCATGGTGGTTACACTCCTCATTAGGGTGTCTGCTGTATGTTTTGAAATTAATTTTCTGGATTGTCCATGGATTTCATGTTTTGATCAATACCACATATAGCTCTTCTTCTTGTGTACCAACTTTAAGGTGTTCTTAAATGCATTTTCATTAGTATGTGTATGTGCGTACTCGCATTCATGCCTCTCATATATATATATATATATATATGTATGTATGTATGTATATCTATCTATCTATATGATGTATCAAGAATCGCCTAAAATTTGCACCACAAATATTTAGGAAATGAAATGTTTTATTGATGTGCTGGTTTCACAGTATTGAAGTTTAGACAAGGGCTCATTATTGCAGCAACAGATTTTAATACTTATTATAATGTGCTTTTCGTGAACAACATTTTTTCCCTAGTCACATCGAGAATATAAAACTAGAGGAAATTAAAATATCAATAAACTTTTTTGTAGGATTTTAGTGCAAATAGTTAATATGCTATCATAATATGACAATATTAAATACCTACAGTTGTCTGCTTGATTTTACTGTACCATGTATCACCACTCCCTTTAACACAAAAGCGAATAAACAAATTCTGTGAATTCTGAAGAAGAAAGACAAAAATGTCCTTCGCAGCATTCACAGCATTAGTAAATACCATCTTCCAGCACGTCCTACATGTAGCATGTAGGTAGTTTAAACTATTACAAAGTACTGGCAAGGAGGTCCTAATGCAATCAGTGTAAAGGAAACACAATCTAAACATACATGAACATTGTTACATAGTAACTACACAGTTAAATGGACCAGACAACTGTCAATATTTAAAAGTATTATATAATCAAATAATGTATACTACTTGCACTAGAATCCTGCAGAAACCACCATCGACATTCTATTTTTGTCTAGTTTTATTTTCTTTAAGTGAATAGGCATTATTCCATTTGAATAAATGTAACTTTGTTTTAAAAAAAACACACATTCTAATACTTTTTTAAATCTGTGTTTGGGCTGCAATTATGAGCCCTTGTCTAAACTTCAATTCTGTGAAACCAGCACATTGAAAACACCTTTCATTTCCTAAATATTTATGGTGCAAGTTTTATGTTGCCTGCCTGCCTGCCTGCCTGCCTGCCTGTCGGTCGGTCGGTCGGTCGGTCGGTCCATCGGCCGGTCGGTCGGTCAATTGGTTGGTTGGTCGGTCAGTCGGTGCTTTGAAGTCTAGTAAATGCAAAGTGTCAGTTAAATTTGTTTAATTTAATTTGGTTTTTCATTTTGGTTACAGGGAGCCAGAATCATACCCTGCATCTGGTTTCCTGGTGATTCAGACACCAACTGATAAACCCATGATTGCCCAACCAGCATCTCCAAACATCCAGAACTACAGCACACCATCTAGCCCACAACCCAGTACTGGGCTCAGTGGACAGACTGGCCGTGGGGCTTCCGTGGTGAGTTCTCATATTAATAGAAAGGCAGCTTCTTGTTTGTATCTGACATTCCCACACATGGGTCACTTAGGAAACTCGCAGTGTCTTTCAATCCTGCTTCTAAGCTAGCTTTTTTAATGAATAAGTAATGAATCCACATTTGGAGCAAGAGATAATTCTATGTCATGCATAAGCATTGCGAGTCTTCCATGGGAATGAAAAGAGGGCTGAGTTTTTCTTTCCTTCCTTATTTTCTTCCTTGTTTCTTTTTTATTCTTTCTTTTGCATATCCTGTGTAACTTCTCAGCTGTCTTTACTTGTTGAGACAACTCAGGGAAGACATTCTTATCTTGGTATACTGTTTCTGCCTGTGTACCATCTAATGTTGTGTTGACTTGCATCCTGTATTTTAATAATTTCCATGAAAAAAAACTGCACTACAAATTGCTGAAGTGTACTCTTCATTGTGTTTTGGGCTTAAGGGTGTTTTTGTGAAAGTCAGAGCTGTGTAAGTTGCACTGATATGGGGCACAATAAATATCTGTGTAGCACTCATAAGTTGTTGGGCTTTACTGTAGTTATATGATCAGCACTGATATGGGGCACAAATTAGGGGTTTGTGTTGTTTCTATAAACTTGTGGCACAAGCTATAGCCATGTAAGTACTATACACATTTTACTTGTCTTATCATTTTGAGATTAGTATATACATATATAGTGGATGATAAACAAGTGGTTTGCCCACCTTGCTGGTCTAAACTAAAGATTGCATTGTAATGATACTGCCTCGCGTAAGGGCTGCCATGTTTGTAATATTCCGCATCAAAGTATGACGAATGCAAATTACAACTCGGTTAGCTCAGTTGGTTGTAACATGAAATTTTAAAGGGGCCAATAAATGTAAATAAAGTCCAATGTTTGTTTATTACTCTGTACTTTTATTTATCATTCCAATGAAACAGCTCACATACAATCGTCAGGTATGCAGAGTACAAACCGGTTTACGGGCAAACCAACAGAGAGCAGCGCCACAGTAGTTTAATTATTCATTTACGTCTCGAAGACTTACCTCGCAGGAAGAAAATACGAAGGCAGGAGGGACGTCTGTTCCCTCCTGGCGCCCTTTCGACCTCCCACATCAGTGGAAAGAATTTCTTAGATTATTAGAATTAATTATATGCCGAAAAAGAATGAAGTTGAAAGATTTAGCGGTTGCGAGTGCTTGCCGGTGTGGGTGAAATTCGTCACACACAATGCGTCTTCCTTGGCTGCTTGTTGTTACATTTCTTGCAGCCGGTATTCGTCCAGGGTTTTCATCTCTCGTGGCAACTTCACCAATTTAGTTTACTGTGATTCTGGCTGCTGTGCCTTAATTAACTCTACAGGTGTATACCCTGTGCTCTCGTGGTGCACGTTATTCAAAAGGTGCTCAATTTCTGCTACCTTTCCTACCCATGAGCTATGATTTTCGTGGCAGAAAACTCTAAACAGCCTCCCCAATTCCCTCATCACTCTCTCGGTGGGGTTTGCTGAAGGATGGTATACCGAGGTATATCCTACTTGTATTCCTAACAGATTCTCTAGTGCTGCTTTCCATTTTCTACTGCATTATCTGATATTACCTTTTTGGGCATTCCAACCTCTACGAGGTTTGTTAAAAAAAAAAAAGTAACTTGTTATTTTTTTCGATAAATATTTATTTATTTATCAATATCTAATTTGTCCACTTCAAAGTAATTCCCTTCAGATATAATACACTTGTGCCAGCTATTATTCCAATTCTCGAAGCACTTCTGATATGGGCTTTTTGGTATGGCCTTGAGCTCTCCCAGCGATGCGTTACCAAATATGGGCATAGCGAGTGTCGCCACGCCATATCGAACTGTGTAGTCCTTCGAACTGCATTGTAGGTAAAAGATAATCCAAACCATCTAGAACACAAACTGTTGACGCAGTTAGGAAAACTTCTATCACTAATGCTGACGCCTAACAAAAACTAAGATTTTCTGAAACGGCAAACGGATGCCCGATTACCATGATAACTAACTCCCACTGCTTTAATTTCAAATCCTGATAATATTTTACAAAGCCTTGCTTAACGAAATAAAATTAACTAAGTATCCCTTTAATTAATAATATTGCATCATTACGTAACCCCCCTCGGTTTTGTATAGATGTTGAAGAAATCTTTCCCAATGCGAAACCTATCTTATATGCCACTACTCTATAAACCACTGTGCCTCTGCTCCTTTACAACAATTTACATTTACAATGTGGTAATTAAACTCGTAACAAAAAATAAAGAAGAGCGACAAGACACTGGAATGCTGCAAGAAAATCATACATTTCACTTTTTTCAATTCCAATTATTTACCTGTTGTTCTAATTTGTGGTTGAGGGTGTATCACAACCTATGTGGGCTGCTAGTTCCTCTGGTTCCTCGCTGGGATCAGCACATACACTTTCAAAAGGAGACCCAGGTCTGCCCATAACTATATAAAAGCCACTGTGACTGCCTTTCATTAGGCCAGTGCTGACAATAAAAAAAGGGCCTCAGACCTGTCCCAATCCAAAGAACATACTCCTTGTGCTAATGATCCCAGGAGACCATAAAGTGCAGCAACATCTTACTCTTACTTATGTTTACTTAAGGCTCAACATAATATAACACCTCAACCACCTCAACCTTTGTAAATTTAGATAACATGTACTGCATCCTTAATTAATCTTATTGATTATTCACACTTTTGTCTGTCAACTCTTATTTTCTAAATAACAGTATAATTATTTTACATTAACATAGTCTAATTTTAAGTTAACTTCTAACAAACATTTGTAAATGTAAAAACAAGACTCATTTATATTCATATAACACTTCCTGTTTGGTACTCTGCTTAAATAAATCCTATTTAGGTACATGAACAATTTAAAAACAAAACATTGTAAAGCCATTTTTCTCTTCACTTATTTTCTCAACACCACTGTGTTTCCTTAGATTCATTAGCAACTCATACTACTGCTAATACAGTTAAATGTCCTCTACCATGATAACTTCCAGCATGTCAATCCCCTGAGTACATTTTAAAACAGTTTCTTCTGATCTATCAGTAGCAAGGCTAGATGTGAGATTGGTAAGCAGCCATATTTTAATTCGAAAATAAAGTACAGTAAAGTACAAAGTTTGTACAGAACATTAATGTATACTGTATCTTTTTTCACTGCCATCTAAATAGAAAATAACCACACACAACCTCTACCATTAACACTAACTTTTCTTAAATGTTTTACGAGTATCTGCCATTCCAGAAATTCAATATTCCAACTACACTGGATGCACTTCACATGATGCCCTTTTATAAAATGCGTAGTACGGTTTATTATCAATCCTGTGCCTGATTATTTACAATATTGATTCATATAAAAACACTATCCCTTCACCTATTTGTTCTTTACCACACCTTTTGTTTCTTTCTGGCACTACTATTCTTAAATACTAGTATTCAACATTACTACACTGAAAATTTATTGTACAATTATCTTTTAAACATACTGACGGAAACACACTGTCTCACAATTATTAATTCTTACCAAATATTCACTATTACCTCTCCCAAGGCCTGAGCAGGGAAATGTGATAATTTACCCCATGTATCCTGTATATGTCATGGCATACTTTCTCCTCAGTCTCGTATGGTCCTTCATATTAGTAAAAAGAATTTGTGATATTCTTTGCACTCTGAAGATGATAAGAGTTTTATTCTGCACTAACACGTTATCCCCCTTTTTTAACACAATGGGGTTACTCATTATATCATTTCTTTCTTTTCTCTTTGCAGCCTTCAATACAAACCTTTTATTTACCCTTTGAAATTTTACTGCTAAATATGTGTTTACTTGTGGTGGCAACTTCACCAATTTAGTTGACTGTGATTCTGGCTGCTGTGCCTTAATTAACTCTACAGGTGTATACCCTGTGCTCTCGTGGTGCACGTTATTCAAAAGGTGCTCAATTTCTGCTACCTTTCCTACCCATGAGCTATGATTCTCGTGGCAGAAAACTCTAAACAGCCTCCCCAATTCCCTCATTACTCTCTCGGTGGGGTTTGCTGACGGATGGTATACCGAGGTATATCCTACTTGTATTCCTAACAGATTCTCCAGTGCTGCTTTCCATTTTCTACTGCATTATCTGATATTACCTTTTTGGGCATTCCAACCTCTACAAGGTTTGTTAAAAAAAAAAAAGTAACTTGTTATTTTTTTCCATAAATATTTATTTATTTATTTATATCTAATTTGTCCACGTCAAAGTAATTCCCCTTAGATATAATACACTTGTGCCAGCGCTTTTTCCAATTCTCGAAGCACTTCTGATATGTGCTTTTTTGTATGGCCTTGAGCTCTCCCAGCAATGCGGTCTTTATCTCCTCAATTGTGGTAAACCTCCGTCCTTTCATGGGTCTCTTCAGTTTTGGGAACAGGAAAAAGTCGAATTGGGCCAAGTCCGGTGAATACGGTGGCTGAGGCATGATTACGGAGTTGTTTTTGGCCAAAAAATCACGAACAAGCAACGATGTGTGAGCAGGTGCATTATCATGATGCAAAAGCCATGAATTGTTTTGCCACAAATCCGGGCATTTTCTCCGTATTGCTTCACGCAAACGGCACATAACTTGGAGGTAATATTTCTTATTGACCGTATGACCTTTTGGCAAGAACTCACTATGAACCACGCCATTGTAATCGAAGAAAATAGTGAGCAAAACCTTCATATTTGACCGAACTTGGCATGCTTTTTTTGGTCTTGGCTCTTCTTGCTGCTTCCATTGGGATGATTGGGCTTTGGTTTCGACGTCATAACCATAAACCCATGTTTTGTCACCAGTTATGACCATTTTGAGCAAATCTCGATCGTCGTTGACGTCATTCAACAGCTCCTGAGCGATACTCATGCAACGGTGCTTTTAATAAAAATTTAGCAATTTTGGAAAAAACTTTGCTCCCACACGTTTCATGCCCAAAACATCCGAAAAAAATTGCATGGCATGAGCCAACCGATATGCCCACATCCTCAGCAACTTCTCTAATAGTGATTTGACCAACGATTCTCCATAACAATTTTCTTCACTGCTTCAACGTTTTCATCGGTTGTTGACGTGCTGGGGCTTCGTCATTAACATCTTCTCGGCCTTCTGTGAAGAGAGAGCTTGTACCACTTATAAACATTTTTTTTGCTCAAAGTAGACTCGCCAAATGCCACAGTCAACATTTTAAGTGCTTGGAGCACTTAATTTTATTTTTCACACAAAATTTAATACAGATTCTTTGATCAATTTTTTTAGATAGCAAAAAATCACCAAGCACACCAAAACACGTCTAACCTTTATATCTGTCAAAAACAAACCAAAATGCAAAATGGCTGATAATGTCAACATAAGTTGGGGACGTGTGTACCAACATAACAAAAAAAACAATCGAGAATCGAATGTACGTAGCCCACAAACTTTGAAAAGTCACTTTTTTTTTTAGCATACCTTGTATAACATATTAGTATCAGTAATTATTTTGGCAACAGCGTTAGCTGAAGCTTGCCTCAATGGGTACAGTTTTACAAATTTTGAAAAAACATCCAAAACTACTAATAAATATTTCATACCTTGGTGCCCAGCTAGTATTGGATCAAACAAGTCCACTGTCACTACCTCAAAAGGTTCTTTAGCTAAGACATGTTGCATAGTCCCATAACTCTTAAGGTTCGGCACCTTTGTTTGAGCACACAAGAGGCATTTTTTGATACTCTTAGCTACTCGACGATAAATATTTCTTACCTAGCAAAACTCTTGAATAAATTTATTTGTTTTAGCAATTCCAAAATGGCCACATTCAAAATGTGCCTTTACACATATCTCATCTTACAAATTATCAGGAATACACAACACCCATTGCTCTTCCCCTATTTCTTTTCTTCTAAATAGAATTCCATTCCAGATTACAAATAAGTCTGATATTACTTTCCTACAATTTCCTGACGTTACTTCCTCCAAAACTTTTGCATATTTTTTAGATTATTAAAATTAATTATATGCCGAAAAAGAATGACGTTGAAAGATTTAGCGGTCGCTGTTGCTTGCCGGTGTGGACGAAATTCGTCACGCACAATGCGTCTTCCTTGGCTGCTTGTTGTTGCGTTTATTGCGGGCGGTATTTGTCCAGGGTTTTTATCTCTCGTAGCTACCNCTCCTCTTCTTGCTCCATGGTGCCACCAACCGTTACCAAATATGGACATAGCGTGTGTCGTCACGCCATATCGAACTGCGTAGCCCTTCGAACTGCGTCGTGGGTAAAAGATAATCCAAACCTTCTACAACACAAACTGTTGACGAAGTTCGGAAAGCTTCTATCACTAATGTTGACGCATAACAAAAACTAAGATTTTTGAAACTGCAAATGGATGCCCGATATACGAACTACCGTGATAACTAACTCCCACTGCTTTAATTTCAAATTCCGATAATATTTCACAAAGCCCCGTTAAACGAAAGAAAATTAACCAAGTATCCCTTTAATTAATAATATTGCGTCATTACATGTCATTTAACTCTTCTGAAGGTTCCACAATTTTATGCAACTCGGTTCTTTGTTGTATAGCATTTCAGTGTTCATTGCATATCATGATTTCTAATTTTATTGAATGCTTAAAAGAGGGTGTTCTGTTTCAGGATACAGTGAAACTTCTTATAACGGAAACTTGTGGTGAATCAAAAAATCTCCGTGTTTGAGAAGAGTCCTTTATTAGGAAATATATGTCCTGTGAAATTAAAATAAAATGTTTTGAATAAGTAAACAATTGGTTCAAAATTATGGTCTACCTTTTCTCTGCTGGAACTACGAATTCTGCTGAATGGCAGTGTTACGTGTAGTCTATTTGTTTTTGAAAAGACTGTGAGAACTGTCAAGTAGGCACGCACATATTGCACAAACACGGAAAGTCACCTTCCACCTGTCAACCCTCGTCAATGCCAGTTTTTTGCAAAGTAGCGGTACGGTTGCAGTGCCGCTACTTCCCCTAACTAATCTTCGCAACAGCCATTTCCCGCGGCCGTATCTTAATAGAATTTGTGGGATGCGTGTTTAGAGATACGAGACAAGTTAAACAGGATATCTATCTTTCTCTGATCTGCACATCTTTACTGCTATGAAACTGAAATAAACAGGAACTGGAAATTTTTCCCTACAGAACATATTACAGTTCAACCACTGAACCACAATATTTTTACACACATAGTTTTGCATTCTCCTAGCTAGCAAGGATACCTGATTTCACAAACTTTGCAGTTGACAGTATTCTAAAACACTTACACTAAACTTAATAAATGCAGAATGGTAAAAAAACACCAGAAGATGAACTGTAGCTACTTAAAAAACTGATCAACATTTGTTTGTTTTTTACTGTTGAAACACACATTTTTTTGTTCCATGTATATTTTAAGGTCAACAACTATTTTCAAGCTGTCACAGTTTCCCTTCTTTAGGAATTAGCATTTTAGCTGCCTCACTCACTCCATGGCTTTCTTCGCATTATGAAATGCCGGCTCCTCTATATTTTCTGGTTCTTTGGGATCATCACCGCCCACAACTTATTTCTCTTCTCGCCCGGCAGCAATAAGGTCATGGATATCTGTGGATGGGTCCTCAGTTTCCAGGATATCATCGTTTGATGCATAGTCCACTGCAGACTAACCAAAATGTGTTAACAGTTCAACAAGTTCCGAATTACCATCGTTAACACTTCCTGTGTCGAATCCGGTGAAACCTGCGCCCTGTTAAATCTCAGCTTTCATGAAACAGTTGCGGACTTTTTTTTGCCTGATTTGCCGCATGGCTGACTTTGCACGCTAATTGTTTAGGCCAAATCACCTGCTGATGTTGCATCATTCATCTTGCAAAGGAGGTGCCATAGAACCTCCTGCCTGTAATGCACCTTGAAGTTCTTTATTATGCCTTGATGCAGAGGTTGACAGGCAGCGGTTGTGTTTGGTGTTTTTAAAAATGATCTTGATGTGGTTCAGTTTGAGATCTGGGTGGAAAGCTGCGTTCTCTCTCTCTCTCTCTCTCTCTCTCTCTCTCTCTCTCTC
>NQII01000101.1:481063-550010 GCA_002778355.1 Clitarchus hookeri | reverse complement strand
CACACACACACACACACACACACACACACACACATATATATATATATATATATATATACACACAATGGTGGGGTAAAATTTCATTCAGACTAGCTTTAAAAAGGCATACTCGATCACAGAACCTCTGGGTCATTTACTTTGAAACATATTAATACATAATTTTTCAGTTCTGATCTTTTATGAAAATTATTTTTGATGGTTTTCCCAAATGCAAAATAAAATATATGAAGATTGTTTGCTCATATCCAACCCCATACAATCTTACAGTAGGAATGACTTTCGGACATGGTAGTAGCAGCGTACCTTGAGCACAATCTTCAATCTTAAGGTAACAATAAAATTAATAATCTGGCACTTTTAGGCTGCTTCTAAAGCCTGCTGCACATTTACTGTACTTGCAATGGCTCTCTTCCATCCCCTGCCTTTAGGATGGGTGGTCAGAATTAAAGATTTAATTTAATTTAAAAGAGACAAAATTTTATGAACTGACCAATGTCATGTCTAGAGCGAGTCCCTGGTCTTGCTTATGTGCAATCCTTTCCTGATTAACAAAATCAAAGTAGAAATAATTTCCTGATAAGCAAATCTTATCTACAAAATGTTAACATTAGTGATCTCCTAGGACCTAACTTAACAGTATATAATCTGGTTTTACAAGAAGAAATTACATAAAATAAAATTCAGTAATTATATAAATCTGTGACATTAAAACATTAAACTACTGAAAATTCAGGAAAATTAATGTCAGGTAATTGAAATAAAACTATGATAAAATTTGTACCATCATTTTGAATGTTAACAAACAGAAAATATTGAGCTGACAGTTGTAAGCATTGAAGTTAACTCATAATATTTACCAATATAAGTGGCAATGTAAAATGTAAACAAAGGGAAAATGTTATTTATACCTCTACAATTTATGTTTTAAAGTATTTGTTTGCGTTAATATCATGACATTAAATTTACGTCTTGTATCAGCAAACAACTCAGAAAGTCGGCGACTTGTTTGTTAGTTAGGTGTAGTCCTCCTGATCAGTGTCTTTAGTGTATAATTTATCATTAATTCACTGTGCAATGAATTAATATTAATAGCATTATGGTTAACTGCTCAGTATTCATTACAGTATCTCATGCTATTTAAAGCAGGATAACTATCATCATCATGTTGTTTTGTTTTAAGTTTATTTGTGCTTGAACGCGTTGGTTAAAGACGTGCGTGAAGTGCCTTGAAGATGAAAAATAGTTCCTTAGTTGCACACTTGTGTATCCAACAAACAAATAATGGTAACTGCTTATTATCATATGAAAAAATTTTATTGGCATGAATTTTTTTAATTTTTTTTATTAGAAAATTAATTTTCTTGCTTTCTGTTTGAGAACGCCATATTTCTCTAAATTTTTCTCAAGTTTTGGGTTTTTGCACAACCTTACTTTTTACCTAACTTTCCCTTTTGCCTCCAGTGGAGTTTATTAGCCTCCAGTGGAGGTTATTAGCCTCCAGTGGAGGTTATTAGCCTCCAGTGGAGGTTATTAGCCTCCAGTGGAGGTTATTAGCCTCCAGTGGAGGTTATCACCACAAGGCAGTAGTCTCCTTGATGCACAGTCTGCTGGATTATCCTCGGAAGGTATATGATGTAATGAGTCAACCAATGTGAGGTCTTTGATGTGGCTCCTTCGGTCAGCAACAAAGGTCTTTCACCTAAGGGAAGAGTCAGTAATCCAACAAAGAATGACTTTTGAATCTGACCAAGTTCGTATACGATTAATTTTACTACTTACCTTAGACTGGTTTGGATTAACTGCAGTGCATGGTACTGATCACAGCAGCATATAATTCCAAACAGAGGAGATCAAAACTGTTTTCAGATGTGCAATTTTTCACTTAATGAAAACCAAGATGTTGTGTGCAGGGCCAATAGAAGAAACCACGTGAAGATAAAGTACTGTGAAGTAGCCCACTTCTGAACTATAACAGATTTGTGCAACTCTACAATACATTTAGCATAACTTGTATGTGGTTGAAGGATGCAAAGCTGGGAAAATTGTGGCATCTCATTCTGAAATGCAGCCCACTACTCAATAACATTAGAGGGGGAGGGTTATCACAGGCAACTTATAACAGACATAGCTGCTGTACAATAGATTTGGCCACAAGAAGAACATGTGCTAACCAGCTGAAGGGTTAAAAAAATCCAGGGTATTTTGGACAGAATTGGTTTTTTGTGGGAACAAAATGGTGGACATGAATTTCGTAAGAAAAGGAATCTGTCACACGGTTCGATTTGAGGTCCAACAGACTTTGTCTCTGTGTCAAATGACCAGATTGGTGGTACCTGGACAGCTTTGGCGGGTAGCCAGTTAGAAAGCAATGAGTTATTACTAGGGCCTATAAATTTTTGTGAAACTTGAAACAATGTAAGATGCAGGAGAAATTACACTTATCCACAAAATTCTGTTAAAGTGCCTGTATTCGCAAAACATTAACAAAATTGCTCATTTCAGTGTATCCCACACAATGCAAGTTTCTTTTACCATAAAAACTCTTACAAACATTTATTAAACAATATTTCATTTTTTGTACAGCATTCTCTCTCATTTACTTCACTTATGTGCTGATCAGAACTGTCAAAATTATTTGCTTGATGATTACTTTAGTTGTATATATAATGGGTAGTAAGAATTACTTTACACATAATTAAAATTAATATCTAATAATTTTAATTTAACAATTTTATAATTTAATTTTATGATTAAAATCATTATCTAATAATTTTAATTTAAAATATTTTAATAATTAGTTTTACTATTATAATTATACAATTTAATTTGGTTTAAACTTCAACTAATTTTGACAGTGAATTTAAAAATTAAATATTAACTAACTAGATTTGGACACTCCATTATCTGAATTAAAAAAGAATTAAATATTAACAGCTTAAATTAGTAAATTGGTAAAATGGGTACTCCATTAACTAAATTTAAAAATTAAATATTTACATATTTAATATGAAAGTCATTGGGTACCCCACTTGACGTATTAAAAATAATAGTATAATTATGTTATATATTTAAATTATAATATAGAATAAAGCAAATTCTAATTTAATTATAGGGTTAAATTATTAAATTAACTATTTAATTAAAAGTATGTTTACTTTAAATTACTTGATAATAGTTCTAGTTATTATGCAAAGTGGTTTTTACTATTCCTTAACTAAAAATGTTATAATTCCTCAAGTATATCTTTAATCTAAAACCAGATTCCAAATCTTCTGGCGATTGTGGAAATTTACCATATATTATTCCTCGTTGTTTTCTTTGAAAATTACATTAATCTTATTCAACATAAAATATTTTATCAAAAAAGATCAAACATTTTACAATTATAAGAATTTAAAACAGCATTTATTTTGTAATTATCATTTTTGGCTATAAAATATAATACCATTGGAAATCCTTGAATAATATATTTTATAATCAATCATATATATTTCATAATTTGTTATAACTATTTCGCCTGAAGGTCTTTGATAAATATGAAAACTGTTAAAGATTTTTGTTTATGTTAACCAGTGTGTTATCAGAAATGGTTTATTTTCAATTATATCCTCTTTTAGATTTTTATCCAAACATTTATTTTCAAATATATGAAATTTATTATTGATAATAAGAAAAGTATTTATATTTTTGTTTGCACATAAATTTGGGTGGTTTTCAGGTCCTACACTCGTAGAGATTGGAAAATTATTTAATAGTGGTTTTCCATATATAAATTTTTATATTTTCAGTATCAATTTGACTTTGTTCAGAATTATTACATCTTACTATTGTGTATTTGATACATTATAGAATTAGAATCATATATATATATGTTGTAAACCTAAATAATGGCTAATTTCATTAACCGAAACAAACATCAAACTTATTTTAATATACCATGATTCATTTTTATTTGCATAAAATTCTACTAGTTTATTTGGTACTGTTGAAAAATAAGTATGGCCTAATATTTTATCTTTTACAATATCTGGACATGTAATTTATGTTTTTTTTTTATGAATACCTTGTTTGAATGATAAAATAATATTTAGATTGTTACTATCATGAAAAGAAATTAAAAGAAATTATTTGTAAGTCTATCATAATAAATATTAAATATTTCACTTATATAAAAAAATTTTGTTTAGTGAAATATAATAAATTGTTTTTATTATTACTTATAATTCCATTTCTGACAACTGTTGGTACTGAAATCCTGTCCAGATGTGTTTTAAAATTTGACAAAAATTTTTTTCATTAAACTTGTATAAATTTTTTTTATTTTATTTCTATATTTACCTTCATTATTTGTTTTCTTCCTAACTGTAGTAATAAATCTAAAATCTTTATCCTAACACTTTAAACAAATTTCTTTAAATTTATCATAAGACCTATCTCCACCAACAAATATTTTTGTATCTCCCTCTAATATAATATTCACGAATTATATCTTGGTTTTCTGAAATCACATCATTGATTATAACCACTGAATTATTTTCACATTTGTCTCAAAAAAAATTGTTTCATCAAAATGATTTTAAAATATCCCCTATTTTTTTAAATTTATTTGTAGTGTTAAAAAAATCTTTTATTAAACAATCATATTTTTCTTGATTTAAACTCTTGGAACATGCATATAATTTATTAAAATTTGACCAACCAGTTTCATGAACAAAATTAATCATTGAATTAGTTTTTCCCTCAAATACTTGGACTATCAATTTTAACTCAAATATTATGTAGTAAAAGTTCACCACTCTTGCTATTTTTTTTTCTTTTTAATTAAAAACCAACTCCCCAATCAATTTTCTTCATTTAATAGATAAATAATTTTTTGTATAAATGAATAAAAATTTTCAAGTTAACAAGTAATAATTCTACTTGTAGACCCTAGTCATAGGGAAAATTCTGTCCTTCAGATCTTTTTTTTTTGTTACATTCTAGCATTTAATTTAAAAGACTCTGATATTGATCATCCAGTAAAACTGAAAAATCCTTCCTAATATTCCGTCTAAGTCTCATGATAGGAAAGATTATATTTTAGGAAGGACACCATACTGACAGTGTAAAATTATTATTCTGATGAAAAATCTGTAACGAAACACTGACCTTGCGCGAGTTTTAATTTCTTGTACATTCATATTGCCACTGTTCAAAATTTGCAGACACAATTGCTTTGTAAAAACTCAATTACAATTGCCAACTAAGAGACATTGTCCCAGGTAACATGTCAGCTGACAGACTGTCCAATGGTTCATGAGAGATTTTTGGCTAACATCACAGCCATGCAGTGCTGCTAACGTTGACACTACATTAAGCAAATGCCAGATATCAACAACATTTGTAAGACCAAAGATCAACCCAATTTTTTTTACTGAGATTCTTGTTATCACTGTGTAAAACATTTTTGAAGTAAGTTTAGTTTTGACACAACATTATTTTCCTTACATTTCCTGACATGTCATTCATTACAGTCTATTTGAAAATAAAATTTTTGAGTGTGTATGTGTGCGTTTCCATATTGTTTCTTTTTGTATGTTTGTTTTTCCACAGTTTTCAAATTGCTGTAGTAATATTAAAATAAAATAAAAATTGCCCTAAAGGAACTTACGAGTGTGACCGAAACACATATGCATAACAGGATGTAAGTTTTTGTACTGTTTTAATATCTTTCAAGTACAAATGTTTACCAAAATAATTGTCATAAAATGTACATGACTTTGTACTTATTTCATTTTGTATTTAATGAACAAAACAATTGATTTTGCATTAAATAAACTGTTTTTAGTTTTTACAATGAGAACTGTGCTTGACTTTTTGATAATTTTGTGTACCTGGAATGATAAATGTTATTTGTACACAGTAAAGTGCATTATTTAAGGTTAATGTATTAGTTCTGATACCTGTGTTGTATGGAAAGTCCTGAGCACAGAAAACATACATTGTTTCAGAGTATCAGAAATTCCAGTATGTTTGTATTTGTTTGCTCAGTTTACTACTTTAATGTGACAGGTTTTCTGCCTGTCTTCTTTTTAACCTCAGTTTATTCACTGATTTTGGTGAAACACATTTATAGATTTATCGGTTCAGTAGTGTCTATTAATTTTACTCACAAATAGTGTGTACAACATATTAAAAAAAATATTGTTAAGTGATACTTATGTACTAATTTTATTTTGTCTTACCATCATGTTACATTTTAATTATTGCACATTCTAATAAACCTACCTACCTCCAATTTGTTGTATAATGTAGACAGCACTTAGGTTTGGTATTACATATCAGAACGGTCCCATAATTCTTGCTGCTGTTTATGCATATTTTTTTAAAAAGTAGATGGTAAATATTATGAAACACAAACTTACAGGACACATTTTGTGATGGCTGTTTCTTTGTTTGTCTTGCTTACACTATCACCAGATGAAAGGTCTCAACTTTCCTGGGTCTCATGACCCAAACTTCTGTCAATTTGTCATTGACCGTAGCCGGCACTTGCTGAAACCGGTGAGCCTTCATTCTTCACTTTATCTTTCTGTGCAGTGTTTCTCAACAACTTTCCACAAGTGTACGACTGTTATCAAATTTTTTAATTAAAAAACNTTTTTTTTTTTTTTTTTTTTTTTTAAGTTACATTGGTTTTAAAGATATTAATTATCCACAGCCTCTCTTAATGGAAGAGAAATGCAGTAATTAGTCTTTTATTGTTTTAGTTTAGGGGGTGTTTATTAAATTGCATGTATTAAGTTAAATCTTTTGAATTATTAGAATATTACATATACCTATATTGAAAACTGCATTGCAGTGGTGTTGAATAATTTAAGTTATCTCCAAACTCTTATGTATTACAGAAACATGACAGTGCAGTATTGAACTTTGTGATAAATGTTTTTGTTCATACTCATTGATAAGATTGTGTTGAGAAACATTGACAGTAATTTGGAATTGCCTGTGTATTTATCTTCTCAAATTAGAGTTTTGTCTGTTGGTGTTAGATTTGTGAATGACTGATAATACTGTGCATTTCAATAAACTTCCAAGGCTCATTAAATGCTGTTGCTATGAGTTCCTGCATTATTCTTCACCTTATTTCATTCTCTTTTTATTAGTTATTCAAAGTAGGTATCATATTTAATTGCTGTGGCTGAATTTTTTATGAAATTGTCGGGTTAGGTTGTGTTAATTTTTTTATTGAATGCTTGCTTTGCATTTCAGTTGTGCTAATTTTATGGAGCAAAATCTTCCTTTAAAATATTTTTAGTGAAAATAGGTTTATTAAAAAACATACATTGTGTTGAGGTAGACACACTTCTAGTAATTTTTTAAGAAGACCTTGTAAAATTTATCAAGAGGAAAAATATTTAAAATGGTTGTACCAGTTGTATTAGTAGTATTTTCTGAATAAAGTTATTTTTTGAGGTTAAAATATTTCTAACTTGATAAACCTTATTTCCAATGTTATTGTTCAGCAAAGACTTTAAACCTACACATTATTTAAATGGTTCTCCTATCATCTCTCAAACTCTAGTCATACTGCCAACTGAGGATCGCTATTTTACCACTAAATAAGAGAAAACTGGTTTTTCTACATATGTATGTCAAAAATTGTGGCGCTCCACAGACTGTAGCAGTTTGGGGTCCATTTGGTAAACAAAACTTATTTTAAAGATGTTTCTGTATTTCTTTTAAATGTTTACATTATAAAAAGTAGACAGAATGCACAAGTAATCACAGGGTGGTACATGTAGATAGAGACACAAACAAAAGTTAGACAAATGCATGGGTGCACAGCGTTTTGCTGGCTAGACCAGTTTCATCAGGCAGCGAGCGGTGATTGGCAAACATTGAACCTAGCGGCCAAGAGGTAAATTAGGGTGAGGGGAAATTTTAAATGTGGCGGAGGGGTTATCTAATGTTTAGGCCATGTGTCTGTGTGGATTTGGTGACAGTTCCCAACGACACAGTTATGCACTATTATTAGGAGGAGGTAGGGCTCTTACCACTCTGGTTGTGTAACAGGAGTCAAAGTTCTGGTTGTAAGATGCTGCATCTGCTGCAAATTTACATTTGCCCCAGCTATGGTTTCCTGGGTGGCCATTCATTCTGTCTCTCAGAGTTTTGAAGGTTAGGCCAATGCACTCTGTATTGCAATGAAAGCACTGTAGATTTTCTGTTGCACAGTTGTAGCTGCCCTGGATAGGATAAGTCTGATTGGTGAGCCTGCTGTTGAAGAAGGTGGAAGAATGGTGTATAACACAAAAGCTGCAATATGGGCTATTGCAAGAATGAGACCCCCTAGGGGTGATGATATTACTGATTGTGGAACTGGGTCATAATTTGGGGTGCATGAGTTTGTTTCAATGGTTGGGAGGTTGTTTGAAGACTAATCTGGATAGTTTCGAGAACAATTTTTGAGTAAGTAGTGATGAGCCCAGAATTTTGTGTCCACAGTTGAGAATGGTTCTAAGTTTGTCCATGCCCTCGTCGTAGGAGACAACCAGAGGGATATCTGAGTTATTGTTCTTAGCTTGAGGATCTGTGGTTGAAGTGGCATGCTGAATTTGCTTGTGAACCAGGGATTTGGGGTAGCCTCTATCGAGAAATGCTTTGGCTATTATATCGCATTGCTTGAGTACATGTTTGGTGTTTCTCTTACATTTATATTCCCCTAGTTATTTTGGTACTTACTGTTGGCAACATTATGAATATAGTAGGCAATTGAATTTTTATTATATATGTAAGTGTGAAATTCATTAAGTCTTTTTGTCTTTATTTTTATCCTAGCAAATGTATCATTATTGGGACAGGTAGTCATCCATAAACTAGGGTCCAGCAAGAGAGACATTTGAACTGAGCATCATACATTATCAATACTAGGGATGGGTCGAATAACAAAAAAAGTGGATTCCGGTTCCGGTGCCGATTCTACAATTTAAATATCAGTTCTAGTATTCGGTTCTATTTTTAATACTTGCCTTTTGCTTGCAACTTTATTAAAGCGATGCAGGTAAAATTCATTAAATGTTTTATTTAACCTATGGAAGAATTGAACTATAACAAAGTGTGAAGATAAGTTTTAATGTATACAGATAAACTTGTTGTATTAAATTTATTTAAGGTTAGTAAATATGTAAAAAATTATTCTTTTTTTACATTAATATGTGGTGATTGTGATATGTTTCGAAAATACTTTAATTAAATAACTCGTGGCCCTAAAACCAAACATTATGGCATGCTGTACAATAAAGGTAACCTACGAAGGTTCGTTAAAAGACCATCAACAGCTGTGGTGGGCGGCCTGATTCCTTATCTTTTTTTGCTTCTTTTATGGTGACTAGGAGGCCCTTTTTTGCATCTTTTATGCAGTGCCACACTGGTTTTTTTTTTTGCTCTGCTGGAATGTGACACCTCTAAAAAACGTCTCTTTTTCCTCTTTTACTCCCAGCTGCCCGAGTCCATCCTGCCAAACAAAGAAGGCTGTATCAATCAGCTAGCAGTGTTGTTTACTGGGGAGAGTTGAGAGAAAAAGAGAGAGTGAAGGCAGAGGAGTGTTGATGTAAGAGCGAGAGATGAGATTACAGACTGTTCCAATACGCTTCCCTCCAAACATCACTGAGCAGTTTACGACTACCACTCCTTAATTGATTTTCTGTGTATAGCATGCACCCGAGAAATTTTTTCCTTTATGTTGGGAAAAAAGGGCGCGCTATACATGAGTAAATAAGGTAGTTATTTTTGTAACAACAGAGTTTTGCCATTGCTGTGTAGAACCAAGAACAGAGTAATTGTTGTTAACCTAAAACCGGTTCCGAGTCAAACCTCAAGAACCGGTATAAATTGGAACCGAAGAACTGAACCGACCCATCCCTAATCAATACCTGCTTATATACAATGAACACTTCATCAATCAGTTTTGACACCTCATTCTCCCCTCAGCTGTGTCTTTGGGGCTTGCAAGTTGTGGAAGTGACCCATGGCACTAGGGATAGCCACTGGATCAGTCTGCTGACATCTGACTTCTAATGTTAAAAATTTAGCAGCTTTCCTTAGTGTCCTCCTCTCATCTACTGCCACGTGACAAATTTACTTCCCCTGTGTGGTGGCTGGGTTTTAGAATACCACCACAGCCACCCCGTGCTTGTCGTAAGAGGCAACTAATCGCAACGTGGTCGGGATCTGAAATTTGATTGGACTATCATCTCATGCTTTTTTCTTCATCTTCATCGGTTTTGTCATCTGTTTCTTTCCATCACACTATGTCCCATCGCACCTTCTCTCTCTACAGCATCGTCTCAGGCCAGGATGATACTGGTAGTGTGATTCTGCAGTGTGTCATTCTACAGCTGTTAAATTACCTATGCCATGTTTTTTGTTTATCCTAGGATTAGAAGGGCACATTTTCAAAAAAGTGTCACCTTTCGAATTACAAAAACTTATCGATGGAGCAGCTGATGGTCCTGCTATCAATTGTAAGAGAATCAGCGAAAGGACCGAGTTTCTGGTTGAGACATCGAAAGATGCCCAGTCGAGGGGGCTCTTGGCTATGAAGACTTTAAATGGGGCAATTGCAAAGTTTCCTGTTTAGGTAAAGTCCCATGTGTCCCTCAACTCCAGCAAGGGTATCATCTGGTGTCCTGACTATTGACATCCAGGAAAAAGAGATCTTATATGAGCTGCAAACTCAGTATGTCACAAATGTTTGCTGTGTGCTGAATACTACTGATGGTGTTAAGTCACAACTACTCTCATCTTGACTTTTTGTGTGCGTGACCTTCCGTCTGTTATGAAAGTTGGGTACTTGAACTTGCATGTTAAGCAGTTCATTCCTGCTCCTCTACATTTCTACAACCGTCAACAATTTTGATCATTCCTCTGCAAAATGTCGGAATTCACCAGCTTGTCCAAAGTGTGTTGACCCACCGCATCCAGATACTACTCAGTGTAGCAAACCGCTGAAGTGTGTGAACTGCTGCAAAGGACATCTGGTCTGGTTGAAGGAATGCCCTGTGTACCAGGAGGAGCAGGCTGTTCAACGGATCCGGGCCACAGACAAAGTTTCCTTTGTTGAGGCACGGAAACGCTTCCATGCTCTCCAGGGCCCGAAACCTTCTGTTCCCTACAGTGTTGTTGCGAATGCTCGACCAGCAGTTACGGATGTGTGTACACAGACAGTCGATGTGGCTACCCAAACTGAATTGTCTGTGAATACACCGAAGTCACAGGGAGTCCGCAAGACCCAGACCACATCTGTCGGTACACAGTGTAGGCCAGCTGAAAATAAACTGTCCAAAGTTCTGTTGTTAACAAATCTTATTAGGGAGCTGTTGCGAAAAAAATTTCACAAGCCAAAGACTCCATCCCTTATATCCCTTCCTGAGAGTGACCATGATTTGCAGGATCACATCATTAACTCGCCGACTCACCGTCCTGTCTCCTCAGAGCCAGAAGCCGAGATGGCGGTTGATGTCCATTCCCAAAACAATAGTGAAGTCTTAAAGGGCTTTAAGCTAGTGATAAACAGACATAAAGGGAAATTGCAGTAATTGTTTCCGCACACTTTCTTTCCATAACTTTGGTCCCTCATACTCGGTTTGCCATGAAGCTGTTGCCCTAGTGGCAGTCAGGGTTTTCCTCTGTATGTTTATCACTCACTGTTTGTAGCATATTTGTAAACCCCCACCCCTCAGCAACGTGTAAGGTCAGCTGATTGTGAGGTGGTTTCATCTCAGCTCCCACCTCTATTTCTGATTGTTGGCGACTTCAACACTCCCAATAATGGAAAGGGGTTCAGACCACAGGGCCGGCCGGGGTCTTGTAGTAGAGTAGTGGTTCACCAGTTCTAATGTTGCTCTGTTGAACACTGGTACTCCTACACACTTCACCACCCATACTGGCACTTCGTCCTGCATTGATATTCCTTTTTGTAGCCCAGCATTGGTCACCCATATTTATTGGTCTATTTATTCAGATCTTTGAGGAAGTGACCATTACTCAATCATATTGCATCGCTTGTTGTTTACTGCCCCACCCATACTACCTTGCTAGGTGCTTAAGAGAGCAGACTGGGCACATTTCCAGCGTTCCCTCCACTTTTCTGCTGAGGTTCCTCTTGATGTGAACGTGGCAGTGGAACTCTTCAACTCTATTGTCGTTTCAGCTGGGGAGGCTGCCATCCCCCAATCTTCACCATGTGGTTGTAAGCATGTTCCTTGGTGGAGCGACAAATGCAGGGATGCTGTCCGTGCCCGACGGCGTGCGCTCAGACGCTTTAGCGCTCACCCCTTTCAAGCTAACCAGGAGCTCTTTCGCATGTGTCGGGCTCACGCTAAACGTGTCATCATGGACAGCCGGTGGAAATCCTGGAGTTACTTCATTTCGTCACTAACGGTACATGCTACCAGCAAATGTATTTGGGACAATGTTCGGAAGTTGTGCACACAGGTTACCTTCCTTTGGGTCAGTTACAGCAGTGTTACTGATGGGAGAAACGTATCAGATTTGTTGGGTCAGTACTTTGCAGATGTTTCGTGCAGTGCACATTACACTCCCTCCCTCCCACTTGATGGGAAACTGTTTTTACTGAGAACTTTTAATAATATTTGGACCTCTAGTGTTTTCCCCTTAAAATGGTGCGATTCAACCCTTGTAAACCAGAGAACGTCAAGGGAGATGTGTTCAGCTATTGACCTATTTCCTTCACCAACTGTGTATGTAAGGCCATGGAGTGTATGGTGAATGTGTGTCTGGTATACTGCCTTGAGACCTGGCAGCTTTTATTGCCTCTTCAGTGTGGTTTCTACCAAATTTGTTTTGCGGTGGATCATTTGGGATGTTTGTAGGCTGCCCTACTGACTGCCTTTTTGCATGGGCTGCACCTCCTTGCTGTCTTCTTTGACCTGGAGAAGGCATACGACACTACATGGCAGCATGGTATCTTGCGACAGCTGTCCACTTGGGGAATTCGTTGATACCTCCCTGGTTTCGTAGACATTTATGTTCGTCCCTACCCTCAGGGTTCACAATGGTACTCCTTATTGTTGGGATTTCGTTCAGATGAATGGTGTGCCACAGAGGAGCATATTGAATGTTACACTGTTTGCTGTCGCCATCAATGGAATTGTGTCTGTTGTTCGACCACCTGTGGAATGTGCTGTATGACGATGACTTTACTTTTTTCTGCCATTCTGCATCTCTGCGCATTGCAGAACATCAGCTCCAGCTTGCCGTCCACCGCCTTAGCGACTGGGCAGACATCTGTGGATTCCACTTTTCCACCGTCAAGTCTCAGGTGGTCCTGAGGTGCTTTTTTACGGCTCTATTTTGCCTGTTTCTCGTACTGTCAAGTTTCTAGGCTTCTTGTTTGATAGTAAACTTACTTGGAGGAGTCATATTCAGTCCCTGAAGAAGTCTTGCTGTGTCAAAATCTTTTGAAAACTTTGAGTGGTCGTGACTGAAATGTTCACCGTGCTGATATTCGCATTGCGACTGAGGCTTTTTGCACAAGCTCATTTGTCAGTTTTTTTGCTGTGGCTGGTGAACCTCCTCTGCATTACTGACGTGACCAACTGCTGCTTTCCTATGGGGTGCGGGTCGTTTTGGACTCTTTGCACCTTCACCACACTGCTTTTTTCCATCCACCCCAGGAACGGTTATACTCCACTGGGCCTCACCCGGTGTCTGTCCGCTTTGCACATACCCTGAAATGGTGTGACTTACCCATGTGTGTTTTGCCTTCACCTCGCCATGGACAGCCATGGCTGACGACACATGTTGAGGTGCGCCTTGACCTAGCGGAATTTTGTAAGGTGACAACTCATTCTTAGGGCCTATTGGTTGATCGTGTGTCTTTTGTGCTCCGTTGATTTAATTTGCTTTTCTTCCGATGGTTTTAAATTGGATATGTCAACTGAGCGTGCCTTTGTGAGTGATGCTTCTGAGTACATTTTTGGACTTCATCCATCTGGCAGTATTTTTAACTGCAGAGATTTTTACTATTTACAAGGCTGTGTGTTTTATTAAAAGGGGGCTTCACTGTAAATATGTTGTGTTCCCCAATCCGATGAGTGCCTTGAAAGCCATTCGATCTGGCTCCACAGCTCATCCGCTTCTTCCCATGATCTGGGAGAAGTTGCAGGTTGGTGTTCACATCATCTTTCTGTGGGTTCAAGGGCATGTAGGCATCCCCGGCAATAAGCAGCAGTAATGGCGGCTATGGAGGCATGCAGCCTTCCACCCTGTGATCCTTGTGTCCCTGTGTGCGATGTGCTGCATTCAGTCTTGGCCTTGTCTGGCATGCTTTGCAGCGGGAATGTACTTCTTTCCCGCTGTCCAACAAGTTATTACGGGCCATCTCTGACTTGCCTTTTTGTGCTCGTCCTGTTGTTTCGTGTACCCACAGGAAAAATGTTGTGTGCTTTCTCACCTTTGCGTCGGGCACACTTGTCTGATGCATAAGTACCTGTTTTGTGGTCAACCCCCTCCCGAGTGTGATGCTTCTGGCACTCCTTTGACTGTGCGGCACATTCTGTTGGGAGTATCGCAGGTATGGCCGGGCTCGTCGTAATTTTAATGTTCCTGGCAATCTACTGTGAATGCTGTGCAATGGGGGTACATCTGTTAGCGGCGTATTCCCATTTTTATGTGCGGCAGGTCTTGTTGATTTATTTTATTTATTTTGTTGTTGTGTTGTTGCTTCTCCTGAGTATTTTATCCTGTTTTGTCTGTCGCTTTTGTGGCTGTCCTTTTGCCTCCTGTTGAGGTTTTACTCTTTTTTTTTTTTTTTTTTTTACTTTTGTTGTTGCCTCTTGTTAAGGGTTTTGTCTGACTTTTTCTTCCTCCTGTGGCGGTTTTCATCTGTTTTTATCTGACATTCGTTTTTGCCTCTTGAGAAGGGGGTTTTTTCTACCTGACTTTTGTTTTTGCCTCCTGTTGAGGTTTTAATGTGTTATATTCTTCAAATTGTTGTAGGTGCTAATGACCTCGCTGTCCAACGCCCCACAATCCCATTCACTCTCTCACTCTCTCTCACATTCACCCTCTCACACACATTCACTCTCTCTCGCATTCACTCTCTCATTCACTCTCTTTCTCACATTCACTCTCACTCACTCACTCACTCACTTCATATTGACAGTTGCCTGCTAATTTTGGAGACCTCTGTGCTAGTTGTTCTTGTGGCTTGGTGGCCCTATGTTGCCCACAGTGGAGAGAGGGAAGGGCACAGGCACGACTAAGCCCTCATGCTATGACAGTCTCATTTGCTTCAGCCTAGATCATAGGCTGTTGTGTCAAAACTTATAATAGTTAAATCTATGCCAGGTAGTTCTGCAGGAAATTCTTTTCTCTTGAGGAACATGCATGCACATGGGATAGTAAGTTGGCACTTTCATTTCATCTGAATTTTTCAAGCCATTACCCTATGATGCAACCTAGCACTATGCTTATATGATCCCACCCCTGCACCCCCATTTTTTTACACTTCTCTTCTTCTTCCTCCTCCTCCTCCCCTCCACCTTCCTCCATTGTGAACTTTCAATCAAACTATGGTATGAAAGACTAATTACTTTTTTTATAAAGGAGATGGAAAAAACAAATACTGTACAGTGTGGTACTTGTAGGTGTACATATACAAATTTAGCCGAACACATTTTCCTGTCAGATGCATGGTTGTGATGTTTTGCTGGCTGGGCCAGCTTCAGATGGCAAGTGATTGCACACTGCAGTTTGTTGAGTGGGGGTTAGCAATCAGTAGGGATACCCGATTTTCTTGAAAAGAATTCCATGGAGGCTAGATTGCACTATCCTACTTGCACACCTGCAGTTTTCACCTTCGTTGGAAGACAGTGTCGTGTTTTACTGGGCCAGTGAAATTAGGAAGTGTTTTGAAGTACAATTTTAAGAGAGTTCTTTTCGTGAAAATCATGTGTCCTTGGCAATTAGTGACTGAGAGGCAAACTAGTGTGTGGTGCGAAATGTTAAATGTTGCAGAGAGGTTATCTTATGTATAGACCAGGCAGCTGTCTGGAATTAGTGATGTTGTGGTGGGCCAGTTTCCAGCTTCACAGTTCTGCCCTATTTGAAGGTGGTAAGCCCCCTCACCACTCTGGTTTTATAACAATAGACTTAGAGTAATTGTATAGTCAGGTATAACATTTCCAGACTAAGCCTTACATTTCAATATTTTATGTATCAGTCCATTTTTCTGTATACTATCTAGTTGCAGTGTGATAGTCAAAGAGACCAGTAACCAGGCAGTGAAACCAGAGTGATGAACAGAAGGACCACATGTACCCAGTAAAACCATTTTGTGCAATTTTCCTGTGTACAAAGTGAGTTGGATGCCATGAAATCACTGCATATGCTACCTGACAGCAAAACTTGCTGGAGAGCAGTGGTTTATTTTTTAGTCATTAGTTTTTTTTTCCTTCAAAATTTTGAAAACTTCATTAAAAATTACATGAAAACTAATTAAATGTATATTGTAAGTCAAACTTCATTAAGTCATATGTTCACCTCACCTGAGAACTAAATCCACCCAACTTGAATGAAATGTGATTAAGTGTAGCTGTATTCAGATGTTTTGCAGAAATCATTCAAGCAGAAGTTAAGCTGCTTCTGCCCTAAGTAGAGCTAAGCTGATTCACAAAATTATGCAGATGTGCCAATTCACTTATGTACTTCCGATATGTGAAAAAACTTTTTGCTTATATTGAATTTAGGTTACTGTTATACTTAAACAATGGTATTGGTGTAGTGCAGGATAATTACAAGATATTTTTAATTTGTTTTAGTTTACAGTTCCAAAAAGTATATACAGTAATGCAACAAACATTGTGAGTTCAAGTAAAGATAAAAATATAAAATATCTCCATGTTCAGTATAAAATGCTTTCCCACAGGTTATTAAGATTATAAAGTATTCTATGTATGTAAATTTGGTTATATCAGTTTAGTATATTATTTCCAGACAAGTGTACATGTGAAGTATCCCCTATATAGTGAGCAGAGAAAGCATTCCCTTCAGATTTGTTTTATAAAGATTCCATTGTATGTATGAGTGCATTTGTAACATTTTCATGTTAAAAATTAATTTTGTGACGGGCGTTAATTTTGAATCTTCCTGTTCATTAACAAATATCTTTATATCAACCCAAATGTGTTGCAAAGCACCCAAGCACAAATCATCAATTAGCCTACATTTTGCTTTTTGAAAGAATTAGTTTTAAGAGTACATATTATGAAAGTTACATTAATCCTGTTTATTGTAGAACCAATGCATATATAAACTATCCACCATTTTTGTTTCAAGCCTATACTGTTACTGCAGTGGCTTCAGAAAACATTGTAAAATTTTATACAACATATCTCATAAAGTTCTTTAGAGTTAAGATAACTTTTCGAAAGAAAAATAATGAACACGCCTAGCAAATTCAGTAGTGAATGAAATAGTATTCAGAACAGTTAATTTTCATGCCTACAAACATAGTTTACAGAAGGTACCACTGTGCATGTGTTGATATAATATTCCTGTTCTTGAGTATTTAAATAATTCTAAAATGGCTTCCTACTACTGTAATGCGATTCCTTCTCCATTTCACTGCCATATACTCTGTACCATATAAGAAAGCCACTTTTTGACAGCTTGGCGAAAGTAGCGCCACTGTTTACATCTGACTACGTATCCTTCCGCCATCAACTGATTGGCCACATGGCAACGATGTTGTTGATTTTCATGCTGTCTTTATCAGCCGATCCCCTAGTCAATGTACTGTTCGTGGGACGTTTTTAGGCAAACTTGCTACTCAGAAATACGTAGCTGCAATTGTAGTAAAAGTAATGTGTACATAAATAATCAGTAATTTATGTTAAAAGGCAAAAATATAAATAATTAATTTAAATTTGAGTAACTACAAAAAAAATGTATTAAAATTATTAATTAGTAAAGTTACGTTATATGTCAAAAATATAAATCACTAATTATAAATTTATCAACTACGAAAAAAAAAAAAAATGTGCATGCAGGCTAAAGCACTTTAAGCATCAAGGTCTTAAAACATCACTCTTTCAGCATATTTTCAAGGAACAGGAAAGCTTCTTATAGGGTAAAATTGGATATTAGTAATACACGAAGTTTTACTGTATTTTGGAACTTCCAGCATGCTCACACACTGAAATTGATATGTAATGAATCTTCACTCACTTGTACTTACTTGCAATTGAAGCACAACAGGAAAATACCACATATATCCTTCAGAATCACTGCAAGGGGCAAACATTCTGTTAAATGTGCAACTCTGAGACTTCTGGTTCGGTCACCAGCAATTAACTTCTTGGTAGAAAGGAATGTAAATTCTATGATATACTCCATTTTAAGTGTACATGTAGGCACCCCATAGACACAGTTTGAAAATGGGGAAATATAACAGATGATATAGTGCAACATATTCTCGTCAAACCATTACCAACCCAAGTGAAATGTGATTTAATTCACATAAAATAACTTTAACCTGACCTAACAATACAGTAAAATATTGCATCATGTTAATTTCATTACTTTAACTTTTCCAGCATGGAATAACTACTTGATTTTTAATTATATATTAAATTTATTTTAAATTGTACTAAAACATTTAAAAATAATACAGGCCTTGGCTAATTTAACATTGTCAAAATATGAAGGGAATATTTAGTCATAAAAAACACTAGCTCATTCATGTCTGGAACAATTAGATGTCTGCTTTGTACATAGGTCTCGTTTGTCGCAATACCTCCAAGGTTGAACAGACTTGCCTACTTGTAATGAGTGTGTACTTGTGTTTTTTAAGGGCTGTGGTATATTTGTGCTTCTGTGATAACAGCATGTTATTTATCCTTTATTATTTTATGCTTTTATTGAAATTACTGCATGTTAAAATGTCAGTAAACGACTTTACTGCAAAATCTATATCTACTAGACATCAAAAATCAACACCTCTTACATGAAAAGCAAACAAAAGATGTCCAATGAAACTGAAAACGGTTTTAACTCTGGATGCAATATTCTTATATGTAAGAAAATGTTATATAATTGATTTTCAGTGGTGAATGGCAGCTATCATTCTCAGTGTTGGCGAGGGTGAAGTAAGATGAGATGGAGCAGTTGTGGAGTGCGAAACTATGAGTACCCTGAGTAAACCCAATGGCTATGCTGATAAGGCTTTCCAGATGCTAACGTCCAGATTGACCTTGCGGACCTGCCGGACTTGTCATTAACCATTGCTGAAAATGCAGCAAGCATTAATTATAAGAAATTAACCTTTTTAAATACATTTATATAAAAGAACAGGAATTTAAGTACTAACAGTCTAGTACTTGTCAAAAGGTAAACACGCAAAGGAGGACCACACATTTTTCACGTNTGCTGGCTTAGCCAGTTTCATCCGGCAGAAAGTAATAAGACAACACATCTCTGTTTTTTGGCTCCTGCTACAGGCCAGAACTCAGATGCTGGGAATTAGCCACATGCATCTATAACTAAATCCAGGCAGCCCTCGGACCTCAACATAAGATAATCACAGTTTCAAACCACTCTCATCAGCTGTACCGGTAAATTTACATTTTCAAAACGGGCGTTAAGTATAGTACCCAAACACTTTTAATATTAAAATTAATCAGTACCGCATCACTCGACTGCCACTGGTACAGTAATCAATTGTGAATCCAAAGACTACCTGTTTACAAATAAGAGTTGTGAAGCAGATGTTAAAAGGATCATTAATTACTTATCATTAATTTTAAGTATATCCCCATTTCAGGCAACATAACGATACTGAAGCTGCAAAAACAAACAATTCCAGCTTATCTATAACTAATGCATGTAATTTAGGAAGCCCATCACTTGGTGGAATCACAAGCGTTACCTCAAATTTCAAAAAGCATAAATTTGTACAAATTATGTTGTGTACCAATTGTGGAGCGAGAGGGAATTGAAAAACTGCACGTACTGAAGGGGACACCATATTTAACAGACCTGCACTGAATAAAATATCAATTGTCGCACTAGACCATAACTAGGTTAAAATGTTATGGTACCAGTGAAATAAAGTTGCAAAATCAGTACCACTTCAGCAAGAAGTCATGGGTGCTGTCAACACAGTTTCAATAATGAAAAACCTCTCTAGTAGCCCTTCCGCACAATCATTTTAATAATGTAAAATGTTGGTATTTCGTAACACCTGCACAGAAAATAAGCAACAATCATTAGTGCAGGGTGCACAATACCTAATAAATGCAAAGAAAGTTGTAGTCTTTTATGAGCTCTTTTCACAGCTCAATGAGGCAGACAACACGAAACCATTAACTACTGATGAATATTGTCGCTGTTATCAGATGACTGGTTGCCTCATTAACAAGTATACTTTTGTAAAATGCAATATTTCCTTATAAATGATCACAACTGTAAAAATTAAAATGTCATGTTTATTGCAACAAGTTAAAAACACAAACAAGGTAACAACTACAAATCAATTCCACACAGTATTTTACATGTGCCAAGAAGATATGTTGTGCATACATTTAAATATGAACTGTCACGCTATTTCCCAGGAACCACACTCTACACTGGTTTTTACGAAGTCCTGCTCTCCCCATATTCTTGCGTTGTATCTGGAGTAAATTGAAATATTTTTTGGTGAGAATACATATGCTGCAACTGATTTCCCCTAGGCTCATGATGTTGCTATTTGCTGGTATTACACTGGTTGCATTGGAGATTATACGTTACGCTTTAAGTTGCAGTTATAGCAACTTGGACTACATATGTTCAGTTTGCCAATGTTATGGTGAGGTAAGTGTACTTTTAAGGCATGGTGCAGGAGCTAAAATGATGGCTATCACAAGAGTATGGGAAAGTCACATAGGGTTGTTCCTTTGTTGGCTGAAGTTGTGGCAATGTCGATATTAGTTATTTTCTTTCAGAAAGAGAGGATACATTGGTGTTGACTAATGAGCTGGCAAAATATTAAACACAAAAGATGCAGGCATTAATCAGACTTATTGTTCCTGGGGGTTCAAAGAAATTAAGATGGGAGGATAAAAAAGCAGAATGGGGAATAAATACACTCTTTGCTGAAGGTTGGTGTATGGGACTACTGGCTTGTTGTGGTGTGTTTAGGTTGTTAAAGCAAGACTTTTACATTGCATATGAAGAAAACAGGATGACCAAGCCAGAAATACAAACTGGGTCCACCTTAATTAAAAGCTACACCATTCTATTAAACACTCTATGGTGAAAGTGGCACTGCCAGTGGATCATCTTCATCATCATCACTGTCGACCTAAACATTTCCTCCCACTTCAATAATGATGGGCTGCACATTTATACGGCCATCATGTTGCAACTCTCTTTCACAGTCCTCTGCTATGAGCCCTTCAGAGTGAGCAGTGTACTTCTGCCACCTGAAAGTAAATATGTACAAAATGTGTAATCACATATATTTAAAAAAAAAAAAAAAAAAATTGTACAGAGGTTTACAGCGACAAAAAATTTCTTTTACCCAACAAAAACATTGCAAACATGCATCAGCATGTAAAAATGTGTGGGCTCCTGTGTGTGCGTGACTGTGTGTTGACAATTACCAGCCTGCAAGTACATTGCTTCTGTACGAGAAACAATTCAGTTACATGATAAGGTCACCTGGCCTTGACTGTATCATAAATCACAAGGCATGAGAAAAATATGGATTAAATGTGCAATATCAAATTATGTAGGTAGTAAAACACATATTGTCTAGAAATTTATTGCAAAAACTGCTCCAAGATCAACGTTCTATTCTGGAATTGAGATTGCTGAGTATCAAATGACTACATCAAACTTGTGTCGCCATGCAAGCAGTACATTTTGCTTCCTGCTTGCTTTACCGCGTGTTCCCATCAAAATCCCCATATAAACATACTAATTGCTGACCACATTCAACGATCGCCAACAGTTTGTTTTCCCACAATGTCAATTCAAAGCAGACAGTACATACGCCAAAAGAGTGCATGCATCAATTGTTTTTTAACACGTGAATGCAAAACAATGCAGATAGTCTACAATTGGTACTATCGATAGTATTGATATTATATATATATATATATATATATATATATATATGACTGGAATTCAAGTGCTCACAGGGCAGTGCTTTACAGGCACATACACACAAAGGACGACGACACAATTTCCACCACGCAGTTGATACGTTGTGTATGTGCCTGTTGACAAGTACTACACTGTGATTGTACTTGAATTCCTGTCCTTATATATTTTTTTGGTAGCCTAGCAGCCTACTTACAACCTTATCGATAGTATTGTTTACATCACGCAGAATTATTTTGTGTTTTATTGACTATGCTTATTTTTACATGCTTACTGCATTCATAGGTTGACGACAGTGAGAAAGAATTTTGTATTCTTATTCTGCACTTGTATGTTGGCAACAATGAGAACAAATCACACAATCAAATACACTAGAAACTAGTGTATTCGACACAATCTCTAACACTGTATCGAACAATCTGTGATCTTGTTATTGTAAACCGAATTTGGTGTAATATTATGGACACAGTATTTTAACGGAGTGATTATTATAGGAACCTATCCGTTGTGGGTTTGGTTAGTATCGTAAGGGTTTCCAAACGGCTTGACATGTAATGGTTGGCACAAATCCTAGCAAATAAATAATTTGTGGCAATTGTATCCAATGGATTGAGCATGGACAAAAATGTTAAAATCAATATTTATTAAATTTTGCTAAATTTCAAGAACTAAAGTTTTTTATTTGAGCAAATATGTAACCATAAATTTACTTTAATAATTTGTTGTCAATGACATTTTCCAACTGCTTATTCAAACAAATATAAATTTTGAGGTTATGAATGTTATATCTCAGGTCTAAAATAAAAGTCCACATTCAACGTTTTCCCACATGCTTCGTATGTCTCTGTTGGTCCAGTGAAAAACATATATTCAAGAATCCACTGCAATGGAGTTAAAAAATAGGAAAAACAGTAAAATCACCTTGTCAGAATAGATAAAATCATAGAGCGTAATTTTCCAGCTAGAATAGGTGTTTCGAGCAATAGTTGATTGTGATCTATAAAGCTATTTATACAGTGTTATGAGATGTGCAATATAACTCATTTGGACTGTTTCAGAATTATTGCATATCCCAAACAGTAAAAACTGCACGAGACATTGTAAGGAACACCAGCTGAACCAAAAGTCTCCATTGGTACACATGTCTGCTTTTCTGTGCCTTCTACACAGCTCAGTCAATGAAGTGAACACAGTTGTGCACATATTCTCTGATTGTTTCTTTATGAGATTTCACATCATGCATTATTTCCATGTCAAATTTAATATGTGCAGTTTTTAGAAATGGCATAAATGTATTCACTTATATGAAGCAGAATGTATTTTATATAACAAAATATGCAAAATAAGTTATAAGTTAAAGTAGCCCTGCAATGATAACCAAATAAGTTAACTTGAACCTGTTCTAAACAGTGCATACTGCCACATAGTTATGTTAAATATGTACAGCAATTATGTAAGCTTGGCTTACTTTTCTGCTGTGATTTGAGAGAGAGCTTCCTGCCATACAGATTTCACTGTCTCATCATCAAATTTCTTCCCCTTTCCTGTCTTACTGTAGAAGTACCTCTTGCAGTCACTCCACACTGACTCAATGGGGTTGTAGTGACAGTGGTATGGAGGCAGCCTGATGCCCAGCTTCTCCAATCACAATATCAACTCTGTGTCTAGAAAAAAGTAACAGATATGCAGTTAATTTGTGGACTACATATTTTGGATCTGCAAATAACACATAGAAATTCTACGCAACTACATTGTTAGTCTGACAGCACATGTTGCCAAGTACACAGCCCGAAGTTATGTGTCCAGTAGGACTGAGCCGATACCGGTACCGATATATCGAAACCGGCCGATATCGTAATTATTGGAATTGTGCGCAATTCATTTTTAAATCGCCAATACTAAAGTACCCAACTCGCTGTGTTTATTTTCAAAGCAAAATTAGGCACGTTTTGCATGATTGTTTACGAAACATGTATACAACAAAACAATAGTAGCCACCATTCGAGTTTACTGAATTTTATGTATGGAGGCATCTTGCAGCATAAACAAAACTTAATATTTAATCAGCCTAACACATATATAATATTAACAATAATTAATATTTACGATTACCTCCTAAAATGTTTTGTCTTAATTATTTCACGACAAACCGCAAACACTGCGATAAAAAAAATAATTTATGTAATCTTGTAATGTCGGTTATATGCTGCACATTACTGCCGCCTAGCGATGCCATTCCGACAGTATGCCTATTTTTTGTTTGTTTGCTGTTGCTGTAGTAACATGACGGTGTTAGGTTAGGGTTCGAACGTGGTGAGATTATTTACGTGTGCCAGCAATAAACAAATGATATGGCTGGAAGGAAAAGTGATTTGTGGAATTTCTTTGTACCGTAAGCAACACGCGAGGATGCAATTCTGTATACAATATTTGCAAATGTTTGGTTTCGGTACATCATCAAGGTCCTATAGTACCACAAACTTAAAATGGCACATTGAATGTACACACCATTTGAAGTGTTATGTTTTTTTTAAGAGTTTCATTGCTTAATGACATACTTTTGGAGGTTATTTTTGTCTTATAAATAGGCTTGAGCTTAATATGTGGTCCTTATATTTATATTTATCGTAATAGTTAGGCCTATCACTGAAACAATAAAAACAAAGACAATTAGAATTTTATTTAGGTAAATGTTTAAAAATTAGGTTTTTATTTTTTGAAACTTGCAATATTGTTATTTATCCTTGTGAGGGCAGTATCGGCAGTATCGGTAAGTTTGTATCTGCAATATCGGAAATGGCTCAAAAACCATATTGACTCACCTCTAGTGTCCAGTATTAAACTTGACATGTAAACAGATTAAAAAGAGTAGGCAGTGGAGGAATTTAACTCCATTGAGCGTAGAGAGAAAAACATTTGGTACAGGTACTACAAAGTTACACATACTGTGTGGCTGGTTTGTGCTGTTTGGCCAACTCGTACAAGTCTGGACGTGTTGCTGTCGGACAGTGTTGAATGTCCATCTCTTTGAGCCATGACGTGAGCTGCACCTTAGTCCATTTTGATGTTGGCAACTTCTCAGACTGAAAAAGATGGAATTTGTTAATGAAAATAATAGTGCTTAACATGGCGACAAACTTTTTAACAAAAAAAAATATCTTGTAGTCCCTCACATAATTTCGTTTCTGACATACATGCAGTACTTAAATAAAGAATTAAAAATTGTGCATAGCTGAAAATCTCATGATGTACATGTACAAAGAGGTGTACAACTGGGAAGAAAGTCACCTGCACACTGTGGTAGGAGGCATTGTCGAGAACAATTACAGATGGTTCTTGAAGGCGAGGAAGCAGCTGGTCCTGCAGCCACTTCTCAAACATTTCCCCATTCATTGTTCCATGGTAGTCACCCAAGTTACTACCCGGAGCAAAGACAATACCAGCATCCTTTACAAATCCTTGGTCCGAGCCTGCATCAAGGACAATGAACGTCTTCCCCTGGTCAAGGTTCCGACACTTGCAGGTGTTTGTGGTACCATCCTGCCATGTCTTGGATGGAAAACCTGTACATGATGTACATTACTCAATAACACTGAAACCACCATGCAACAAATTTTTCAGAATCTTGTCACATTAACAGTTTCATGTTAGCAGTGAATGGTGAATGGTAGTGTACTTTTCAGCGGAATGACTATGACTAAAGCCCCACTCTTACGGTACCTAAATTAAATTAGCTTACTACATAGTTAAAATTCCACCATTTAGCAAAATAAAAATGTAACAATAAGGATGAAAGGACAACCTTACGAGAGCGCACTTGTCATGTCATATTAAAATGGTCAGCTGTACAGAACCCATTTATGTTACTTTCATGGGTCTACGACATTTCCTTCAGAAAAGTCCCTATTCTTAACAAATACACTGGAACAAAAAATAATTTGCTGCCTTTGGCGAATGCACAGTGTGCAGTAACTGCAATAGCCCTACGCCAATAAATATATTGCTGTACTACAAAAACATGGATTACAAACCTAAGTTGGTGCAAAATAATAATGCTGGATTTACAATGCCACGACAGTCTGACATCACAGCCCCGACACCGACGTAAAAATCCAACAGCCAACCAGAAGCAGGGTCACCCCGACAAAAGTAGATTCTATTTCTACTTTTGTCGTTGTCGGACTCGCTCAGCAGTATAAATAATAAGATAAACAAAAACCTTACAAAACATTATGTCGTGCAAATGTCACTGCTGTGGGAAATTTTACTCTAAAAATATGTGGCAGGTATATACAGATTCTTGTGTAGAAGATACCTGGTTGTTGATGTGATGGAAATAAATAGTGATGGAAAATAGTATATTTACATAGCTTTCAACTGTTTTCACAACAAAATAGTGTATAAAATATTGTGATTTCTATGCATTCTAACGAGAAAGTATTGCACATTACTGGCTATTTTAAGATTTGCAGACGGCTACGATGCGCTTGTCGGATGGGAACTGTCGGAGTATTTATTGTAAACACTGAACACATTTTGGTGGCGGAAATTGTCGGATGGACATGTCGTGTCGGATTGTCGGAGCATGTTCGTCGTGGCATTGTAAATCCAGCGACCTTTGAGGTCACAATACTTTAACAGGCCTGTAAAAGTACTTTTAGCAAGCTATCGTAACCCAACTAAATCAAACCCCTATTAACATTTTTTCGCAAATGTACTGTCCCAGACAATAGAGAACAGCCTACGAGGAAACAATTATGTACTTGGTTTCATATACCTGTTTCATACATGCTGTATATGATGCTACGAATAAGACCACATGTAAAATTATCAACATCTCGAACACCTTTCACTCTTTTCTTTCTTCTGGTCTTACCTGGTGTCTCCAGATTTTCTGCATCATTCTTGTAGAACCTGCCGAATGAATGAAAATTCTTTAGCATTCTGGACACATGCAAATTGCTGTTATAGTTATGGTACTTACAGATGAGACACCGCAGAGGTAATTATATACAATAAGGGCTTTTCCGATAACCGAGAAAATAATAACTGCAAATTATGGTTATTGCTAATGTGATTTGAGGTAGGCTATGAAGACTAGTGTGCTTATATGGTAAAACACTTAAAACATATTTCTATCAGGTAACTGAATCGTGTTAAATACGATAATGCTTATTTAGCGTTTTTCATTGCGATTCTTTCCATTTGAAGTGTTAAGTCAAATTATTGTGCGATGGGTGTTTCTTTGCAATTATGTCAATGATAAGTGTTAAAATATTATTATTGTGCAGAAATAAGAGTGTTTTTCGAGTTTCCATGAATGGAATCAATGCCAACGTGTCCTAGGCATGTCTTAAAGGCCATAAATCTCCAAGGACCTATGTTCGCCAATCACAAGGGTGAATAATGTCATTTATACTCTGGTTTTTGCATGGAAAGTAACTGTAGTTAATTGTACTCAGTAGAGTCNAGTTAATTGTACGTGTAGAGTTGCATGGAAATTAAAGTTTTATGCACTGCTACCGTTGGCAAGTTAAATTGCAGAATATCCAACCAAATCAAACCTAACTTCACTTCACAGGGGGTGGATAAACCAACGCAAGGTTATTTATTATACTTTTGCTAGCAGATTATCTCATGTCGGCACTCCCCTCCCTCAATCCCATATTGTGAAGTTAGGTTAGGTCTTCTTGCATGCAACATGGTTNTTGCATGTAACATGGTTAACAGACCCGAATAACATGTCATTTATATAACTTTTACCCAACAATTTCCCCTCTTCTTCATAGCCCTCCCATCACATTTTTTTATTATATAATAGAACTATTGTGATGCCCCTAGTAAATTTCTAGTTAGTCATTGAATGTGCTAAGATTAATAAATGTTTAGATGTTATGTATGTCCCACAATCACATGTCAACAAGGCAAGACACCACATCAAAACAATAAAATATCACACAATGTTACTTTGTACTTACCTGCGGACAGTTTGAGTGGAGATACCCAGAATGTCTGCAGTCTGGTTGATGACTGAACATCTTCCCAGCTGGCCAGTGCAAATCATTTCTTTCACTTGCTTCATCGCACAAATAATATCCGCCTGCCTCTGCCGGTTCGTAATGGGATTCCGTGACCAGTTCGTTTACCAAGTACCGAATTTAGGAAAACTAAAAGCTAGAAACTTAAAGAGACCCTATCCACTACAAAGTGTGTAGAGCAACGGAAACACTGTGCAGTTACAGTAAAGCAGGAAAAAATTACAAAACAATCGAAGATACCAACAAACTATATATAGCTAAAAATGGAAAAATTCTAATATATAGGTTAGCAATACAAAGGAAATATAAATTAAGACTACAGATTATGGTGCAGCTATAAAGTAAATCTACTTTAAATGAAGTTATTCCACAATTAACGTACAAATAAGAAACTTAGAAGAGTATGCAGATATGTTATAACTAATCCAACGAGTAGACCTACATGGGCAAACTATATAAATAAATTATTGAAGTTAACCTACAGACAAAACTGTGATGTGCAATACTCCTAGTAAATACAGGCTAATTCAAAAGTTTAATGCTAACAAAAATTAAGCTAAACCCAAGCAAAGCTACAGTAGAAATGACTGAACAGACGTGCCGTAATATTACGTTGGAATTATACTACAAATAAAAAAAGCACTATAATATAAGTTAGTTCTATATTAGAATTATCTTAAATAAAGAATGCAACACCATAACACTAAAAACAATGTGATAAATAGCCAATATCGCAAGATCAAAGAAACACTACGTGCGAAGTCACGATGGCGTCTTTGTGAATCGAATGTGTTCACCAAGCCGTGTATGTACATATCTTAGGACGTAAAATCAACGTGTTTTTATATTTCGTAGATGATCGGCATACATACTCAATACAGTTTATAAAATCCAAATAGTTACTTTTAGTGAAAAAAAAAGTATACAACTTTATGTTTAAAATTTAAATAAATAATTTTATTGTTATGAACTATTTTCTTTTTTATGGTGCCAACACTAAAATATACACAACGAAGCGACCAGTCAGGTGATACAATGTTATAGCAATGATAGTAAAATTTGTTTCACTGCTACGGAGTTGGTGGTTCTGAATTTCGCAGACCTGTCAGAAAGTGGCCTTCTTATACCGTATGGACCATACCTCTGATAATTTATTAACCATGGCAATTCTGTAGTGTTACCATGGAATCTAGTCAATAATTTATCAAATTTATAGAGGCATTTGTGTGTATGTGACAAAATAAATTGTGTGCTTAAAGAGGTTATGAAGTGAGGTTGACTGGTCATGGAAAACCATCACCACAGTTGGAGTTGGGTACAAATGTTGTTTATCAATATTCTTATTTCTGTATTTACTGTGGCAGAAATATGTATTGGTAGTTAAATAAGATTACAAATTGCGACAGTTTATACCTGAAGGTAGAACCAACGATTTTTCTGCAATGTTGGTGCTGTGAAGTTAATTTCCTCAGCTGTTCAAATGTTTTTTTTTTTAAATACCAGGACTAATTTTGGCTTTTTAAATAATTGTATTTCTGTATGTGATTTTTACTGTATTACAAATACAGTGTTGTCTAATTTATTCAAGTTGATACTAAATGACCATAACAGGCAGCAAGAATAGTACATATAAAGGTGTCATATGTAACTGCGGATTGTATTTTCAGGTGTTGAAACATCGTGTGGATGGGATAAGGAGAATCACCTCTCATCCCATACTCCCTTTATGTGAGTACAACTTCGAATTTTTATATGTTAAATGTATTAAAATTATATTAAAATTGTTTGCATTTCTTGTACAATCTACACTGCAATTAGCTCTTAATGTAGGGTGTTACATGAGTGGTTTTATATATTTTCATACTTTTAGTTGTTTAACAACCAGATGAATTTAAACAGAAATAACTCATATTAATATTGTACCATTAATGGAGTTGGGGCATCTGCTCATTCTCCTCCTTTATCCTGTTTGGTTTTTTAAACCAGTGGCAGACAGAAAAAAAAAATGCTGCGTAACCTCCTGCAGGGGATCAAAAACACGAGCAAACAAATGCCCACACAAGCCCACACAGAAAACGAAAATTAATTTATCCTTGCGTTTTTCATTTACTACAAAAACTCCTTGTAACTATTCAGACCAGAGTGAAATGCAACCTTATTTCCACTCTACACAGTTCAGTTATACTCTAGAAATTTTCCCCCGTGTGGTGGTGGGGTTTTAGAATACCACCACAGCCACCCCGTCCTTGTTGTAAGAGGCGACTAATCGGGACGTTGTGTCGGGATCTGCCCAAACGGCAGGCTGAGGCAGACGAGTCCTAGTACGGGGGGCCTACACCAAGACTTCCAAAAGGGTGGCACACTCAACAGCCACTTCAAATGGCACCGCGATGATACTGGTAGTGATTCTGATGGTGATTCTGCAGTGTGTCAGTCTACAGCTGTCAAATTGCCTATACCAAGTTTTTTTTGTTATCCAAGGATATTAGAAGGGCACACTTTCGAAAAAGTTTCTCCTTTCAAATTACCAAAAGTTATTGATGGAGCAGCTGGTGGTCCTGTTGTCAATTGTAAGAGAATCGGTGAAAGGCACGAGCTTCTGGTTGAGAAATCGAATGTTGCCCAGTCGAGGGGGTTCTTGGTGATGAAGACTTTCAGTGAAAAAACTGCAAAGTTCCCTGTTGAGGTCGAGTTCCATGTGTCCCTCAACTCCAGCAAGGGTGTCATTAGGTGTCCCGACTTGATTCACATCCCGGAAGAAGAGATCTTATATGAGATGCAAACTCAGTATGTCACTGATGTTTGCCATGTGCTGAATACTACTGATGGTGTTAAGTCTCCTACAACTACTCTCATCTTGACTTTTGGTGTGCGTGACCTTCCCTCCGTTGTCAAAGTAGGGTACTTGAATATGCATGTTAAGCAGTTCATTCCTGTTCCTCTACGTCTGTAAAACTCAACAGTTTGGTAATTCCTCTGAAAAATGTCTGAATCCACCAGCTTGTCCTAAGTGTGCTGACCCACCGCATCCAGATACTCCTCAGTGCAACAAACCGCCGAAGTGTGTGAACTGCAGCAAAGGACATCCTGTCTGGTCGTAGGAGTGCCGTGTGTACCAGGAGGAGCAGGCTGTTGAACGGATCCGGGCCACCGACAAAGTTTCCTTTGTTGAGTTACGGAAACGTTTCCGTGCTTTCCAGGGCCCGAAGCCTTTTTTTTCCTTGCAGTGAGCTGAAATGAAACTGTCAAAACTTTCTGTTGCTAGCAAATATCGTCAGAAAACTGTTGCAAAAAAAATTTGACAAGCCAAAGACTTTATCCCTTATGTCACTTCCTGCGAGTGACCACGATTCGCAGGATCACATCATCAACTTGCCAACTCGTCGTATTGTCTCCTCGGAGCCAGAAGCCAAGATGACTGTTAATGTTGATCCTCAAAACACTGGTGAAGGCTCAGGGGTCTAAAGCCAGTGATGATAAATACATAGAGGGAAATTGCAGCAATTGTGTCCGCACTTTTTCTTTCCATAACTTACGTCCGTCATATAGTGAAACTGACGAGGTTATTTCAATGATTTTGAAGAACTGAAACAGGTCCTTGTATCCCTCACCCCTACAGTCATTTGCCTTCAGGAAACTCACTTTCGTCTCGCTGATACAGCCTCCCTTTAGGTCACACATTTTACCACCTGGGTAATGTGTTATTGGACCATGCCTGTTTAGGTATCTGCCTTGTGGTGAAGGATTCTGCTCTGCAGGTAGTGGCAGTCAGGGTTTTCCTCTGTATGTTTGTCGCTGTTTGTAGCATATATGTACTCCCCCACCAGTTTGTAAGGTCAGCTGATTTTGAGAAGCGTTCATCTCAGTTCCCACCTCCATTTCTGGTCGTTGGCGACTTCAATGCTCTCAATGAGATATGGGGTTCACACCACAGAGACGGCCGGGGTCTTGTAGTAGAGTAGTGGTTCACCAGTTCTAATGTTGCTCTGTTGAACACTGGTACTCCTACACACTTCACCACCCACACTGGCACTTCGTCCTGCATTGATCTTTCTTTTTGTAGCCCAGCTTTTGTCACCCACTTTGGTTGGTCTATTTATCCAGATCTCTGTGGAAGTGACCATTACATAATCATATTGGATAATGTGACATTTCCTGCCCCACCCATGCCATCTTACTGGGTGCCTAAGTAAACTCACTGGGCACATTTCCAGTGTTCCCTCCACTTTACTGCTAAGGTTCCTCTTGTCATGAACGTGACATTGGAACTCTTCAACTCTATTTGTCGTGTCAGCTGGGGAGGTTGGTGGAGCGATGAATGTAGGGATACCAGACAACTTGCACTCAAACGCTTTAATGCTTACTGCACTCAGGCTAACCTGGAGCTTTTCCACGTCTGTCGGGCTCCAGCACGACGTGTCATCAAGGACAGCCTGCAGAAATCGTAGAGAGCTTTAATTTCATCTCTAGTACATGCTACCAGTAAGTTTATTTGGGACAATGTTCTAAAGCTGTGCGGACAATATCTCAGCACACAGGTTACCTTCCTTCGGTTCAATAACAGCACTTTTACTGATGGGACTAACGTAGCAAATTTGTTGCGTCAGTATTTTGCAGATGTCTCGTGCAGTGCGCATTACACTCCCTCATTTTGAGATATCAAGGAGTCATGTGAGACAGTATGTGTCCACTTTAGTGGCTCGGTGTGAGGTAGACTACAACCAGCCTTTCACCCTTCTTGAGTTGGTGCAGTCTTTATCGTGTTCAAAGCACACTTCTGTTGGGCGTGACAATATCAATTATGCTATGTTGTAACACCTTCCACTCAATGGGAAAGTGTTTTTGCTGAGGATCTTAAATAACATTTGTACTTCAGGTGTTTTCCCCTTTTCCACCCTTATACCAATTTTGAAACCGAGGAAGGTCAAGAGAGATGTTTCCAGCTATTGACCTATTTTCCTCACAAGCTCTGTATGTAAGACCATGGAGCGCATGGTTAATGCTCATCTTATGTACTGCTTTGAGATCTGGCAGCTTTTATCGCCTCTTCAGTGTGGTTTCCTCGGAACTCTTTCTGCGGTGGATCATTTGGTCAGCTTGGAGGATGCCATACAGACTGCCTTTCTGGATGGGCAGTACCTCCTTGTTGTATTCTTCAATTTGAAGAAGGTGTATGACACAACATGGCCCCATGGTATCTTGTGACAGCTGTCTTATTGGGGTTTTCATGGACATCTTCCTACATTTATACAGCAATTAATGTCCTTTTGCACTTTCAGAGTTCGCAATGGTGCTACCTATTCTCTGGAGTTTGCTCAGGAGAACAGTGTGCCACAGGGAAGCATTTTGATTGTCAACTTGTTTGCCAAATTCTGACAGTTCGACGAAAGTTGCGCCAATGTTTACTTGACAGACTACATGTAACCACTTTTAAGGAAGTAAGTAGTGTGAGTAGTTTCTTTAAGGAAGTAAGTGAGTATAATTAGTGTTCCTTCGTGCAAGTATTCTACTACCTCTTCCCTCCTCTCCTCACATACACTCGTACCTTGTTGGAAGAGGAAGAACGCAGTTAGAGTAATATACTCACCCGGACTTGCAAGTATAATCACTATCATATCTCATATCCTGTAGATATGTTATATCTACATCCGTCTCCTGCCATAATATATAGCATTTATATCACCCCACCAACGACAATGGCTTTATGGTGTGACCAGCACCCTCCGTGCGATCACGTACTGGCGTTGTGCCAGTGTTCTAGCTGTTACAAAGAAGCTGGCCAGTGTCAATTCGTCTACAAGTGCGACCCACTCGAGGACTCATGCGTGGATTCGACACCTACGTCATCAGTTAGTTTGACGAAAGTAGCGCCAATGTTTACTTTTTGTTTATGTATCCTTCGCCATCAGCTGGTGCGTCAAGTAGAGGCTGTATTTTTTATCAACACACTGTCAGCTAATCCGCTTGCCATTGTACTGTAATGCTAAACAAATGTTAACATATTTTAACCTGACATCTGTCAAAAAAAAATTAGTAGGTTATAAAAGTAAAAATATAAAACCTTGCAAAAAATTTAATATTTGCTAACTCTTTTTTTAATTTGTCCGAGACAGTGAATTTGGGTTAACATTTGCGAGATGGTAGTTGTAGCTATTATCACACTTTGGATGTTACAGCTAATATATTCTAGTTGGAAATATGTGACGTGGAATAACATTAGAATTGCTTAAAAACTATTCATGCGAGTCGCACTTTCTTCGGAAACAAGGAAATGGGTTTCCGGGAGAACAATATGGCATATAATTTACGTACACGTACGATTACCGGCCTAATATGAATTACTAGTACTCAAAATTGCTACACTAAATATGTTAATTTAAAAATGATGCAGAGCTTGCAGAAAAATAAAACTATTGGTATCTGTACGTAAATCTGTTAGCATGGAAGCTTTCTTCTCTGGCTGGTAATGCTCCGGCAAAGATCCGATAGATGGCGCGCACGTCACAACAGAGCAAGGTGAGAGCTGTTTCAATTGCTCAATAGATAGCGGCTTTTTAAAAGTTGACTGTTCTTCTATTAGTGGCTCGGAACGACACGAATTTGAAATATATTTCGTCAAATTATTAGAAAAAATAATTCAACAATATTATGCAATATTTCTGTATGATTTTGGAATTAATATCAAGCACGTATGAAAAGTATGGTTGGAGAGGCGTGATATGACGTGAAAAAGGTTTTTGAAGTTGCATTAAATTTGGATTTGGATCGTTTTATTGTGTACTTTGTTTTGAACACCTATACATTACTACATTATCACGAAGTTTAGTTTGTAACACTAACAACCATTGTTTTGTGACCTCGTAAAATAAAATGTATTAATTAATCTAGGAACTCTTTCTTATCGCGTATTTTCTGCTTGTCTAATGTGCGTGGGCAGTGCACTCAGAATAGCAAACGTAATTTTNATTGTTTTGTGACCTCGTAAAATAAAATGTATTAATTAATCTAGGAACTCTTTCTTATCGCGTATTTTCTGCTTGTCTAATGTGCGTGGGCAGTGCACTCAGAACTTTTGTACATTCGCGCATCAGCTGATACAGGATTTTGTAAATGGCACTTTGTTTGTTTTGTATATGTCAAGTTGCCACTCACTGACTGTCAGAATCTAGCCAACTTATATGAGACAGACAATATCAATGGCATTTAGGCAGCCGTTCTGCCACCTGTGGACTGTGCGCTGTTGTAGGNGCTGATACAGGATTTTGTAAATGGCACTTTGTTTGTTTTGTATATGTCAAGTTGCCACTCACTGACTGTCAAAATCTAGCCAACTTATATGAGACAGACAATATCAATGGCATTTAGGCAGCCGTTCTGCCACCTGTGGACTGTGCGCTATTGTAGATGACTTTACCATTTTCTGCAGTGTTGCATCTCTATGCATGGCAGAACGTCAGATCCAGCTGGCCGTCCACCGTTTTGGTGACTGGACAGACAGCCGGTTTCCACTTTTCCACAGCTAAAACACAGGTGGTCGACTTCTGTCGAAAGCGTGCCATGTTTCCTTCTCGTGAGGTGCTTTTGTAGGGCCCTATTTTGGCGGTTTCCAACACTGTGAAATTTTTAGTCATCTTGTTCAATTTTAAATTCTCTGGGAGGAGTCATATTCAGTCCCTGAAATCTCATGTAAAGAACCTGAATCTTTTGAAAACATTGAGTGTTCATGATTGGGGTGCTGACACAGTCACCCTTCTTCAACTGCATCGTGCCCTGGTCCATAGCAAGCTCGACTACGGCAGTGTAGTGTATTCTTCTGTTAGGCCATCTGTGTTGAAACCACTGACATTACGACTGGGTTTTTTCGCATGAGCCCTGTTGTCAGTATTTGAGCTGTGACTGGTGAATCCCCTTAACATTGCGGGCGTTACCAACTGCTTCTATCCTATGGGCTGCGGGCGCATTTGGACTCGTCACCTTGACCACAATGCTTTTATCCATCTGCCCCATATACGGTTGTACTCCACTCAGCCATGTTCTCCTCAGCTGGCATGTCTTCGCTTTGCACATGCACTGGAGCGGTATGACTTACCTCTGTGTGCAAGGCCTTTGCCTCACCATGAACAGCCATGGCTGACTACGCTAGTTGAGGTGCACCTCGACCTTGCAGAATTTCTTAAAACATCCATTCTTCCTGTTTGTGTTTATTTTGTGTTCAGTAGTTTTATTGGCTTTTTAAGCTGATGGTTCCAAATCAGATCTTCACTGGGTGTGCCTTTGTCACTGGTGCTTCTCGGTATCTTTTTGGATTTCATGTATCTTGCAGTATTTTCACTGTAGAGCTTTCTGCTATTTTCAAGACTCTGTGTTTTATCAGTGGGTGGTTTCATGGTAAATGTCTTGTATGGTCTGATTCAATGTATGCCTTGACAGCCATCACATCTGGCTTAACGGCTCACCTGCTTCTTTCCATGGTCAGAGAGAAGTTGGCGGGGGCTGTGCGGATTGGTGTTTGCTGTGGGTTCCAGGGCATGTGGGCATCCCTGGCAATGAAACAGCAGATATAGCTGCTAAGGTCACATGCAGTTTTCCACCCTGTGACCTTCGTGTCCCTGTGTGCGATGTGCTGCATGCAGTCTGTGGCATTGTCTGTCATGCTTGGCAGCAGGAGTGGACTTCTCTCCCACTGTCCAACAAGTTACAGGCCGTCTCTGACTTGCCTATTTGCTCTCGTCCTAATGTTTCATGTACCTGCAGGGAAGATATTGTGCTTGTTTTCTTGCCTTTGAATCAATCACACTTGTCTGACACACAATTATCTGTGTCGTGGCTTACTCCGTCATCAGTATGATGCTTGTGGCACATTCTGGTGGAGTGTCACATGCTCTTCGCACTTTTATTGTTCCCGACGACCTACGGCAAATGCTGTGTCATGGGAGTATGTCTGTGAGCGGCGTATTCCCATTTTTACGTGCAATGGGTCTTTTTAATGTGTTGTGGTTTGTTATTTTGTTCTTGTGTTGTTCCTCCTCTGAAGTATTTTATCCTTTTTTTTTTGTGACGCTCCTTTTGTTTCTTGTCAAGGATTGTAATCTTTTTTTATTTGACTTTTACTTTGCCTGCTGTGGAGGTTTATATCTGACTTATGTTTCTACCTCCTTTGGAAGTTTTCTTGTTTTTATCTGACTTTTGTTTCTGCCTCTTGTGGATGTTTGTAATGCATTTTATTCATCAAATTCTTGTGGGTGCAAATAATATCGCTGCTGTGCACCCCACAATCCCACTCACTCACTTTTGAAAATGATTAGTGGTCATCATTGGGGTGCTGACACAGTCACACTTCTTTGGCTGTATCGTGCCCTGGTCTGCAGGGCACGATACAACTCTTACATTGTAATTTATTCTTCTGCTAGGCCATCTGTGCTAAAACTGTTAGCAAGTGTTCACCATGCTGGTATTCGGATTACGACTGGGGCTTTTCGCACGAGCCTGGTCATCAGTGTTAGTGTTACGACTTGTGAACCTTTCCTACATTACATGCGTGACTATCTGATGCTTTCCTATGGGGTGCGGGTGCATTCGTACTCTTTTCACCTTCAACACAACGGTTTCCTGCATTATCCCGATGACCAGTTGTACTCCGCTAGGCCATGTTCTCTTCGGCCTGTATCTGATCGCTTTGCGCATGCCCTACTGTTGCCTGACTTACCCCTGTGTGTGTTGTCTTTGTCTCACTGTGAGCAGCCATGGCTGATACCACAGGTTCAGGTGCGTCTCAACCTAGTAGAATTTCCTAAAATGACCACTCCTCCTGTTTTCCTTGATCTTGTGTCTTTTGTGTTCTGTGCATTTATTAGTTTTACACTGTTGGTTCCAAATCAGATAACTTGACTGGGTGTGCCTTTGTCACTGGTCTTCTCAGTAACTTTTCGTACTTCCCCCGTCTTGCAGTATTTTAACTGTAGAGCTTTTTGCTATTTGCAAGGCTCTATGTTTTATCAGTAAGGGGTTTCACCGTAAATACCTTGTATGCTCCGATTCATGAGTGTATCTCCAGTAATTTTATCTGGATACACAGCTAATCCCTGCTTTCCATGATCCGGGAGACGCTGGCGGGGGCTGTGCAGATTGGTGTTTGTTGTGGGTTTCAGGGCATATGGGCATCCCTGGCAATGAAGTAGTTAAGTAGGCATGCAGCCTTCTACCCTGTGACCCTCGTGTCTCTGTGTGCAATCTGCTGCGTGTGGCAACTTTTGTGTGGGCATTAATGATCTAATTTTGATTTTAGTTCAGCATTTACAAAAGATTGTTGATGTTAATTTGTAAGATATTGTGAACTGTTGTAATCCATTACATTATAAGTTTTTAGTTGGTGTTATTATGTATCTTTAAAATGTGTGCAGTTTCCATTTATACTTTTAACACATTGTCACAAGTTTCTGAATGCTTTGATGTCATTTTTTTTGTAGACTTGACTGGCTCACAGGATGGATCGGTACAAATGTGGGAGTGGGGCCATTCACAGCACGTGGCTGTGCCACGGCCGGCTGGCACATTTGCCAAGGTGACGCGTGTGCGGTTCAGTGAACATGGCAACAAGTTTGGTGTTGCAGATGGAGATGGTAACCTCAGTTTGTGGCAGGTTGGCTTAGGCACTTATGCCAGCCGTCCATTTTTTGTAAGTTTTATCATTTTAACCTTATTAATTTCCATCTCCTTATCATTGTATCACTTCTAAGATTAGTAGGTAAGGTTGTCACCATCTGTATGGTACTTTGTGCAGCAATAATTTCCATGTTCCCCCTTGTTTGTAATTCTGTCCTATTTTTTGGATATCTTTCAAAAACTTTTTATAGCCTTAGTTCTTTGTTGCCTCAATGCCATTTATTTTACAGTATGTATCTGTGCATGCTAACAATATGAAAGTCGGTAAACATAGACAGATTTATTTATTTTTAGACTGTAATTAATGTTGTGCATAATATGTTGGCCATAGATTGACAAATTTAGAAGTGCAGTAAATTGGTGTTTGTTGTTGTCTACAGACTGCCCAGTGTCACAACAAAGGGACAAGTGACTTCGTGTTCCTTAGTTCATGCAGCATGTTGGCTACTGCAGGGCACAGCTCCGAAGGCAAGAATGTCATTCTCTGGGATACGTTACTGCCGTTTAAGAAAGCTATGCTTCAGTGTGAGTAATACGCTTGTTGAAGCCTGCTGGCATTTTAAAACTTTCTCATTGCAACATTGCACCTGCTAGACTATACAGTAAAATTTCATTCTTTTTGAGCTACAATTAAAGTATGATTTTAAATTTTCTCTTGTTTAGTTAATAATGGCCCATTAAATTTAGGTATTAAATCATAAGATCTTCTGCATTCTTGGTAAATTAACCTTTTGCTTTATATCAGATTTAGTAGATAGGCACTGAATGTTATTTCGTACTTTATAATTCAGACTTGCTATGTTATGTTGGATTGTTGTTTGTTGTGGTACTAATTTATTTAAATTCAGATTTCTCTTATTATAATTATAACTCAAAATCATCTTTCTTTTGTGCAGTATTCAATACATAATTTTAATTTAGCACAAATAGTTAAAGTTAATTTTTCCTTATCACTGGAAGGTACTCCTGGTTGTACAACATTGCTGATGGGCTGCACAGTGAATTTATCTTTTTAATTTTTGTGGCTGCTATTGTATAGTCAGAATACTCGCCTCCCACCGAGGCAAGTAGGTTTGATTCCTAGTAAGGTTACCCATATTTTGGCATGTGAGAAACATGGTAGACATTGCAGTTGGTTTTCTTGGGGTATTTCAGTTTTCCCCACTCTTGCAATTTGCCGCTACTCCATAATCTCACTCTTCACTAGTGCTGAGTTGCTGAGTGCCGTGTTATTAAGCGCAAACCAAATCCTCTCAACTCTATTAAAAATGTAAGTTATTTTCCAAGTGAACATTTCAATTTACCTTGTTGAATATTTTCTTTCCATTCTCTCCTTTAGCATTTGTATGCCATGAACAAGGTGCATCTAGTTTGGTGTATGCACCTCAGCACCAACTGATAATCTCGGCAGGAAAGAAAGGAGCTGTTTGCATTTTAGATGTGCGTCAGAGGCAGCTAAGGCACCGTTTCGTTGCACATGAGTCACCTGTAAAATGTTTGGCAATTGATCCTGGGGAAGAATTCTTTGTCACTGGTGCTGCTGATGGAGACATTAAGGTATCTCACTTTTTCATACAGTTGGCAAATAGTAACTTTAGCAAGCATATTGTTATTGATCAGTACATAATTTTACGGTTGGTTTTAAATTACAGTATGTATTCATTAAAAAAACCTGATTCAATGAACCTTAACGTTTCCCGGGAAAAGGGTGTTATTGTGCTTGGCTTTAGCAGCTGAACTATACATTATATTTGTTAAATACAGTAAAATGTTGAACTTACAAGTCTACATGGTTCCCATGAATTGACTATGTTGGAATTTGACTTATTTTATTAACTTTGACCCCCAATAACTTATAATTGTATATGTGTTCATTTGTTTTTAGAGCAGAAATAACATGTTGTCTAAATGAGATATTAGTTTATTATAATATTTTGATGTCTTGAGAGAGAATTTATACCTTAGACCAGTGGTTCTCTGACTTTACTTCACAACGGTTGTAAACTGTCAACCTAACATGGACCACCTGTTTTGGCATTTCTTCAATTTACGTACAAAAATATATGAATGATGAATTAAATAACTTATTAAAAAACCTTAACATGAAAAAATCTGTATTTTTTATGTTTTTATACACAAAATATTTGGGCAAATCACTAAACACTGCATTAAACAGGAAAGAAAAAACCATTATATCAGTATTTATAAAAAGGCATTTCAAATCAGTGAAAACTGATGATGCATTTAGAAATGTTTTGTGGGCTGCCTAAGAGACCCAACCACAGACCACCAGGGGTCCGAGGACCACAGTTAAGAGAACCACTACTCTAACCAGACACATTGGTCCTCCTCTTGTCCCCAAAAAAGCCTTAACACAGCGTGCTGTGTAAGTTTTATAAAGCGTAAACTCTATTTTAACTGGCTTCCAGGAAAATTTGCTGATTTATTATTTAAATGTTAACTTATTATTACAGGTTCTATATCTTGTCCTTTGTGAGCTTTATACTAATGCAACATAGTGGTGGTAAAAGTAAGATGTCTTAATGCTGTTATAATTGTTGCTAATCACTCTAAATGAGCTGTTTACTTTGAAACCAAGTGACAGCATGGTGACACATGAGGGGAAGTCAGCCGGCTTGCCCTCCCTCCATCACCCTCCCAATCAATACTGCAGTCCTGGCGCCTAGGTACCATGTAGTACAGACTCTTGAAAAGCTTGCAGGTAAGTCCGTGTATTTCCAGGGACTGTAGAATTTGTTGTAAATGGACACAGTATTCTTCAGGAGGCAGAGTATACAATGATGTCATCCAGGTATGCGAAACAAAATTCGCAAATGTAATCGGTCAATACTTTGGCTGACATTAATCTCTGGGATGTGGCAGGCACATTTTTAAGGCCGAAAGGCATGACCTTAAATTGCAGGGTTGCTCCCTCTGGTGTCATAAACGCTGTATATTTACGACTATCAGGGTGGATGGCAATTTGCCAGGACCCGGTCTACGTGTCCAAAGTGCTGAACACCTGGGCGCTCCCTATATTGCGCAGCGTGTGTGATAGGTTGATGGTGGGAAGTGCTATGGGGTGTGTAATTTCATTCAACTCTTGATAGTTCACGCAGAAGCGTAACTGTCCATCTTTCTTGGGTACGAGTATGACACAGGAGTTGTAAGATGAGTCACTGGGTTCGACCATCCCTTGTACCTTGAGGGCTTTTACTTCTTCCAAGATCAGTTCTCGTCTTCCCGCTGACACACGGTATGGGTGGCAGTATACGGGCTGGTCGTTTGTCAACCATATTTCATATTGAATACTGCATGTCTGACGTAGCGTTCCCCCATGGCCGAAAGCGGTGGCGTGTTTGTTTAGAATTTCCTGCAGCTGTAGAAATTCGGGTGTCTCTAACTGGTGGTTAATTTCTGCCGGGTTGATTGGAGGAGGCATGACGGCTTCGGGATCGTACTCCCAGTTCACAGTTACCTGCTCTTTGCTTCCAATATATATACTGTTACAGGAAGCCGCAATGAGCGTCCGAGACACGGATGATTTAATGTGCACGCTGTCAGTTGCAACTGGAGATGCAGCAGTTTTTGACAAAGGAATGTTTACAAAACGTGCCTGTTATGCCTTTCAGGGTGCGTGCTGCTCCCAACCTTGGTTATCGGGTGTCTTTGAGACCTCTAAAGACTGCTCTGGATTACTGACCTTGTTGCTCTCAGCTAGGCTCTGGGTGCGGCAAACCTTCCAGGTCAACGCCAGCAGCTATAAAAAGCATGTCGGGCCTCTGAACTGGCAGTTGTTGAATGGATGAGTTTCAGCGATAGACGACTAGCGAATACAGAAGTGACCAGCAGGAGGAAAATCTGCGACTGCGAACATCAGAGCAGTGAAGAGTACAACTGCAGGCTGGACTATTGGACTGGACGTGCGAGCGAAAGACCTTACAAATATGGCAACAGATTGACTGAATGTGTGTTAATCATGAGTTTGAGTTAATTGACAATAACCAGAGACCTAAAGAAGGACATTAATTAGAGTTGAAATAGACATTAAATATTGCGCTTACTGAGAAATTAAAAGAATAATAAGGGAGACAGATATTTTAATGCTGTAAATAAATTACTATGTGAATAAATTAAAAATCAAATTTAGATATTTTATTTTTATTGAGCCCTCCATTCCTCACAAACTCAGATACGCCCTGCAGGAATCCATGTAACGATACGTTTCTGGCTACATTCCATGATACAATGTTGTTGTAGCCATGGCTATCCCAGGATAACTTCCTCCGTGATGTTCGGTACTACTATAAATTCTGTTGGAATTTCATGCTGGTTTAATTTCACTTTAAGCATGGTTCTCCCTTCTAGTGGCAACTCATGCGTAGCACTAGTCATGTGTATTTGGCTGTTATGGGGGGAAAGTTTTTCCAAATTTGCTTGGGTGAGTTCTTTTCGTATAAAATTTCCCGTTGCAGCTGAATCGAGAAGACCAGTCATGGTTCGGTTATTTACCTCTACTTCAACTCTCAGGTCTTCCGGCGGGATCGGTTCTAAACCCAACGTCTGGATGGTAACAGACCCGTGGTTTCCAGCCCACTTCGCACCCTGGTGCTGGCGTTTCTCGACTGCGGTTTGTTTTCCTTTTGTTCAGGAGCTCTTTGGTCGTGCACGCTTCCTGCGCTCACTTACCTATCTTTCATTCCCTAGCGGGCGGCAGGCTTTGTTGGGCAGTCCCTGTTAATGTGCCGGCCCGGGCAGTGCCAGCAAGGTGGGAGGGCTGCGGTGGAAGGAGAAGCCGTCAGGGGTGAAGGTGGAGTAGTGGAGTGTGCTTGCCCTGTCTGTTTCACTTCTTCCTTCCCCCTGCTCTCCTTACTGTAGTTTAAGGCTGCCTGTGCCCTGTAATTCCATTCACTTTCTCTTGCTCAGTCCACCAGTTCTTCTACTGACTGGGGCCGCCGGATTTGCAACCAATTCCTTAGGTTAAGTAAGAGCATGCATGTGATGGTGCGCACGCAGCTCTGCTCGCCCCCTTCAGGAAAAATACGCCTGTACATCTGCATCTTTCTCCGTACAAAAATTTCTGCTTCTTTCTCACTGATTTATACACTGCTATGGAACTCTGAAGGTTAATTGGACTAAGACTTCTTCCCAGGAAAGCTGGACAGCGAGACGGGACCAGAACCAGGACCACTCCATAGTGAACTCTCCATACTTTTTCCACCATTCCAAAGCCTCTCCCGGTTACTTTTTCTTACTTTTGTGAACCATTGTTTAGTGAGACTCCATTGTCCATGAACTCACTCCCGCATTCTTCTGTAAATGCCATGGGGTCTTCTTGCTGTCTACCTGCGAACTCTGGCAATTGAGGTCCATCCGAACTCCTACTAGAGGCCGTACTATGGTGTAGTCTGGAGTTGCTAGTCTGTTATTCTTCTGCTCACCAGCAAACATTGCAATGGCAAACTAAACCTGTGTGTGTGATGCACTCATGGGACCACCCGATGCAGAGGTGGTGAAATGTCTGAGCACAAGTCATGCATATGACAGTGTTCACTCCTTTCTAGTATATGTAATCCAGGCGCAATATGCGGTCTGTCGCATTCGGCATTCTTCGCACCTAAACTCGAGGCCGTCCATATATCTCGGTTCATCCACCCAACCTATGCAGGGATAGTGAAATTGATTTTCACAATGGGTACAATATATAACGTGTTGCCCCGTTCCAAGGCAGGTGGCAACTCTGCATCTCTCTGTCACTGGCATTTCCTCCTGCCCCATGGTCATGGAGCTGTCGCCTTCATGGGTTAGGTTCACGTTTGCTTCTGCCATTCTCTAGATTATGTAATTGAGCGCCACAGGGTATTTTATGACTCCCTGAAGTCTCTGGGGTGGCTAGCTGGTTCCCTCTGCTCCTTAGCAAGGTCATGCTGGCCAGGCTTTTTCCTTGTTTTCTGAACAACAAGACATAACGCCCCACGTTGGGCGCCACAAAAAGCCCTCCCTTGGCCGGAGTGCCAGGCACGTCACCTAGTCTATGGGGGTTTATAGGTGGGTTCAGGCACAGGCAGTGAACCCTTGGTGGCCTTACGGGCTGGTTACTGCGGGTTCGCCCCAGCCCTTAAGGAGCTGGTATACAGAGTTTGCCTGTTCGGGCAGCAGCAAGCTATGTAAGTGTCTGAGGCAGCTGGTGCGGCAGTTGATGTTGGCTTACCACCTGCAGGCTGGCACTGAGGCTGTCTGATGGCTGGCTGCTGTAAGCGACTCTCAGGGTCCTGCCTGGGGGTGGTTGGTGCTCGACTGTAGCTGGCTGGTCCGTGTGCTGCTGGACTCCGGTTGATTGCAGCAATCAATGACCGGTGCTGGCGATGCCCAGGCCAACGGATATTCCTAGTCGAAGACAGATGACTACTGGATTAGGTGTCCTGCTGGCTTCCGGGGTGGCTCGAATAAATGTAATGGGGAGACTAAGGAATGTGGCCTCTGAAGTCGGGGAGGGGGGAGCTTGTACTTGTTCCCAAGCGGAGGAAAGGCTGAAGGCCGACTGGGATGGGTTTCTTGGCAATTGTTTTGCTGTAGGAGCTGTAGTTGCCTTCTTATCTGTCCACTTAGTCCCTCCTAGTCGGGTGAATTGCACAGGTTAGGTGCTACGGGTCGTCGCAGCATGCAGGGGGCAGGTGACAGAATTTCCCTAACTAGAGTACCCAGATGCGATGACATTGCACCCCGTCAATCTTGGCACTCCACTCGGGGAATTTCACGTGGTGGATGGAGCAGGTTAGCTGACTTGGGGAGGCGCTAAAGCTTCATCGTGAGCCGCTCAGAGGCTACTGGGTCACACCTCATCAGGCCTGGCACTCCAACCGGCGAATTTCATTCAGCGAATAGAACGGGTTAACTAACTCGAGGCCGGGGGGGGGAGGGGTTCCAGTTGCTTCCTTGTGGAGTGTAGGTAGTAGGGGGCTCAACCGTATGTGTGCGCCAAGTGCCTTTGCGCACTGGGCCCACAGAATGGGTGGCCGGTGAATCGTGTGGTGTTTTGCGATGTACGTACTGCCCTGTTAAGGGAGCCTGCAGTCCTACTCTATTGTTGGAAACTGGTTGGCAAGACGCGGTCACCAACCTCTCCCTTGGGGGACAGCATTTACAAGGTAGTAGAAAGGTACAAATCACCCTTTGAATCAGAACACAGTGCGTGGACTAGAACGTATGTATTCTAATTAGAATAAGCATGGCAACCCGTACTAACTCCTAGGCTTTCGTGATTATCAAGCAACCGGAGGAAGTTATGTAAATAACAGGTGAAGGGGACCTGTGAGGCAAAGAACTTGTCCAGAGCAAATAATAAAGAAGTCGTGAGAATGACTCTGACCCTACTTTTTCTAGTGTTGTCCTGAAGGGACGGGAGTAAGCACTCCCAATTGGAGTGTGTGTGTCAGAGGTTGAAGCAAGCTTTGCTGGTAGAAGTTCTCATTGAGGCAGAGAACCTAGCATGGCACTGGTAGGCTGAGCTGCTGAGTTGCCAAACCAGAGAAGTTATCCCTTGCTGCGCTCTCGTGGCGAGGAATGGAAGCGGAGTAGATCTTTGGTTGCAGGTGGTATTTGACGCACGCTTAGGGGCAGACTGGCTTCGTTCGGCTGGTTAGGCAGGGGTGCATGATTGACGTGGGTAATTTGTGCACAGGCAACAGGCATATCCCAGTCGTCTTCTAGGTGCAGCTGTCTTGAGTTTTTTCCTTTGTGTGGTTACTGTGACATCCCACGGACTTAGTTGAAGTCGTAGAAACAAAAATAAACTATTGCCAACTGTGTGTCATGCATCAGTATGGTACAATATTGTAATGTTTTCTGTATGCATACTACCATTTCCTGTGTGCCTGAACCCACCCACTTATGTGCCTCTGCGGTGACACCTTGAAGATGATTTTTTTTTGTTTATGAGTGTGCTTCCTTGCAATAAACACACAGGTCATGCACCTACAGCCTTAAAAGTATATTATTGAAATAGTTTTTGATAATATTTCTCTATGACTGTGCATATTATTATATTATTCTATACCCATAATCAAAACACAAACTAATATTGGTTTACATATACAAGTATTTTAATTGTATTGTATGTTGACATGTTGGGTAAAGGATAAGGAAAAGATTACAAAATAGTGGAACATTTTATGTTTTAAATAAGTGTTGAACATTGCTTATTCTTGTTTCACAACGTTTGTATTAATTGAATGATTGGCTTACATTTGTATTTAACCTTTGGTATGTAATTCCACTAACATAAACATATTGACAGAGCATTTAAGGTAAATATAATTTGTAAAAAAAAAATTGTTTTAATGATAATTAATTTTTTTTAATTTTATTTAAAAAACACAAAAAAAATTTTTTACAGCAAGTTTTCTATTAATTTAGTTTCGCGACTCACATCCCTGTGCTGGTTCAGTCCAGCATGGGNTTATTGAAATAGTTTTTGATAATATTTCTCTATGACTGTGCATATTATTATATTATTCTATACCCATAATCAAAACAAACTAATATTGGTTTACAGATACAAGTATTTTAATTGTATTGTATGTTGACATGTTGGGTAAAGGATAAGGAAAAGATTACAAAATAGTGGAACATTTTATGTTTTAAATAAGTGTTGAACATTGCTTATTCTTGTTTCACAACATTTGTATTAATTGAATGATTGGCTTACATTTGTATTTAACCTTTGGTATGTAATTCCACTAACATAAACATATTGACAGAGCATTTAAGGTAAATATAATTTGTAAAAAAAAAAATTGTTTTAATGATAATTAATTTTTTTTAATTTTATTTAAAAAAAACAAAAAAAATTATTTACAGCAAGTTTTCTATTAATTTAGTTTCGCGACTCGCATCCCTGTGCTGGTTCAGTCCAGCATGCTGGCGAAGCAACGAGAGGAGTGAAAAACAAATACATGCTATACTATACTAGGGACCAGACGTCTTGATAGCTGAGCTCTCTGGGGGTGCGGCAGCCTGCAATTGGCACGGTCTGGTTACTCGCTGTCACGCTCAAAACGGCCCAGGCGAGCATAAAGTTTTACATAAACATCAGTGCATATTTCTTTCTCTTCACGAAGTGCATTACTGTCAAGGTATCATGGATTAGATTATCAAGGACGCATTATCATTTCACTTATTATTACTCTTGTTGAGCTATTCTAAGTGAGAGAATAATCACTGTTGATGATCATTATTGTAATATACGCTTGAGGAAATTACAGGGAAACTACAAACAGTGTTGGCTAGAGCATTAAGGCCAAGAGCGCGACACAAGTCACGGAGACTAGTCCACCTTTGACATCACAAATCATTCACGTTCTTCTGGGACACGTCTGTACACACAATATTGTGGTATCATGTTGGAACCCGACGAGATAGTTTGTCTGTTGATGACAGCTAAGAAATTACGCAGGAGGAAAAAAAGGAGGGAGACATGNTGTTGGAACCCGACGAGATAGTTTGTCTGTTGATGACAGCTAAGAAATTACGCAGGAGGAAAAAAAGGAGGGAGACACGGGTTCATCCGATGATATGTGATAGACGAAATTAAGGAATACTTTGGATGATCTTCGAAGACTTAAGGAAAGACCGTAATAAATTTTTCAATTATTTCAGAATGTGTTTGAATTCCTTTGATGAGCTGTACAAGATACTGTTTCGTTCATTACAGAGGCAAGATACGAATATGCGAAAGTGCATACCTGGGAAGGAAAGATTAGCAGCAACTAAGGTAGGCTCAAATGTTATCTGCATAACAGACACATGTGCAACTGGGTACAATATGTGCAATAATCTACATGTACAATATATGTCAAACATACTTGATGTGTCATATTGTGTGGATGGTCCAGGTGTGGAAGATTGTGGGGAAGTCATACAATGTGTTGTTTATGATGCTGTTGCTTGCGGTTTGGAGCGTGATTGTTCCTGCTATGTGCCGTATGAATGATAATGGCAGGAAGGCACTGCAGTTTGTGACAGTGAATGAAATGGGGTTTGCAGTGTCTGCTGTGGAGCATAGTGTGTGCATATGTGTGTGATACATTTCTGTTTTTGGCAGTGTCACCTAGAATGCAGCACTTTGCTTGCAATTTCCTCTCAGGGGAGATGTCTTTTAGGTCACCTAGTAATGAAAGTAAAAAATTGTTTGTTTTCGTTACATGAATCAAGTTGAGCAGCACACAGTTGCTCTAAACTTTTTTAAAACTTCTCACAGTTCTGCCACTTCCGATCCCTCCTCCCTTCTGCTTTTCCATTTTCGTTCACATCTCTCGACCATTCCAATGGGTACAGTTTCTTCATAGGTTCATATTTTTTTACAAGTATCCAAATTTGATACAGCACTGAAATAATATGAGAGCGAGAGTGTTAAAAAATGTATTCATGTAAATGTATACAAAGGCTACTTTCCACAATACAACAATTTATTTTACATATCAGCCCATTGGGTAAAATTACATATGTTACACTTATTGTTAAATTACTTTAAGGGATACAACTTAAATCTATTAAATTATAGAATGAGTTCACAGTTGCATTAAATTGTATTTCATTTGCACATTAATTTAGTAGTGTAATGCTGACACTAAGAACACGTAACTAGCACTCACATGTCAGAATATGTCTTTGAGCCGTTTTCTGTGAACTCACCTGCTGTGCGCATCCGAAGCAAGAAATGAAATGTCATCAAAGTAAAACATAGTTTTTCCTATCTGTTGAACCCAATCCCGACAGCACAGACTTCCTTTTTCTTATTTCCCTAGAGTAGCATGACCTCAAATTCTTCCATTTCACCATTAAGGATTTTCCTGCAGTTAAGACATTCATTATGTGGTAGTTTATTTGTAATGACTATTGAACATTACACCTACAATTTATTTTTTCCAGATACCTAGCATCTGGCTGCACATTATCAGATTTACATTACACGTACAGAATTGGCATTTTGACACTGAGTGGGATTATTCATGAAGTTTGCAAAGCCATTTGGGAAGAACTGAAAGAGAGCTGTATGCCTAAACCTTCAGTAGAAGACTGGTTACAGATTGTCAAAGTTTGAGCGTCGCTCCAATTTTCCACATTGCATTGGTTTCATCGGTGGCAAAAGCGTACGGATTGTTAAACCAAATGGAAGTGGGTCACTATATTATAATTGTAAATTTTTTTTCTCTTGGGCTTTTAGCAGTATGTGATGCAAGCTATAATTTTACTTTTGTTGACATTGTATCATATGGAAAGAATTCTGATGCATCTATTTTCGCAGACAGTGCATTCAAAAATAAACTATCAGCAAGTGAACTGAACATACCAGAACCCTGTTCACTAACTGCGGACGTGAACAACATCCTCCCATATGTGTTACTGGGCGATGAAGCCTTCGGGTTGTCCACACATATTATGAGACCTTAAGGAGGCAAGAATTTATCTCTAACAAATTGTGTTTTTAACTACAGATTTTCTAGGGCTAGACGGTATGTGGAATGCACGTTCGGTATCCTCACCAACAAATGGAAAATATCACTGAACCTGTCCATCGATTTTGCCCAAGATATTGTGAAAGCGTGTGTGATGTTGCATAACTTTGTGCGCAAGCAGGATGGATTTCGCTTTGAAGAAACATTGAGTTTTGAGGCTTGGATAATGTTCCAGTCCTACATGCAGGGAATGCTGGACAAACCCCTATGAAAATCAGGAATCGGTTTGCCGAATATTTTACCGGGGCTCGTAATCTGCCATGACAGTACAACTATTTAAGATTACGAAACACTAATTGTTAAAATGAAATTATGGAATTATTGTGTTTTACAATGCTCTTTATGAACAGACTATTATATTTTATACCCAACTACATTTTTTCAGAACTCGTGTAGCTACCACATATTAATATGAATTGAACGCTGCATTTGCAGGGCTCACAGGATGGATCGGTGCAAATGTGGGAGTGGGGTCATTCACAGCACATGGCTGTGTTCATGTTCATGTTCTTTGAAATAAATATTACTGACCTCTGTTTTGCAGTTCTACTGACTCTTTTTTATAAATACACTAAATTTTATTTACCTACTTGTGTGTTACAGCGTTCATACAGCTCATTAACTTAAAAATGTGAAGCAGTTTTATAAGCAGACTAAAAAATTTAATTTCGTTTCTCCTCTTCAAATGTGTAATATTCTGGATACATTTCTCAGCAAACTGCCACCCACGCATCCTGTTTTTGACTTTGTTTGAATACTCCTCGGTAGCTACATCCCACAACTCCAGGTGTACATGAATCACATGAATAAATATTTTCCGTATTGAAGACTTGACTGGACACCATGGCGACTGTCTCCTGTCTGAAAGCTTCCACGCAAATGTGTGTACCGGCAGTTGCCCGTTGATCTGCGAGTCGCTGGACGACCAGAGGGGAAGGGCGACTGCCATCCGGTCACCAAACTATTTTCTGGTGACTGTTGCCTGTCTGAACACTCCCATTGCTGTCAATGTATCCTCGGTCACTCGTGTGGAAGGAGTCTAAAGCAGATGTTTTGTTAGAATTGTATATATAAAATAACGATTAATATTTGTGTGAGAATGTAACACGAGAATAGCAAATTGGTTGCTGTTATCACAATCATTGACTGTGTTGGTCTACACATGACGCACACAATTTCTTGTCCTGTGCAGTTTGTTTTAGAAGTATTAAAATACACCATAGTAACATATTTTGACTAAACTAACGTACAAATTACATGAAATATTAACATCATGTGTGAAAATGTTAAGTGACAACTTTAACTAAAATTTAATTTCATACTTATAATAAAAATAATTAAATTTGTATAAATGTTACTAAGCAAATTTAATAAATTTACTAAATTGGCACATTTTGAAGCTGTCAATTTAAAGCTTAAATTCAAATAGAAAAAAAAAACAGATTATGTAAGGTTTAAATAATCTGAACATTCGTGCTTTGCTTTGTAACTTCATATCAGCTGCCAATTACAGCGGTTCTGTGAGATATGAAGTGTCACTATCACTCCCAAAAGTTACGCCGTCGCTCTCGGACTCCGCCAATTCTTTTGGTCAATATTCTTCTTCCAGCTTAATTGAGTGCAGTAGCCATCCCAGTCTTTTACTGTAACTGAATCCATTGCTTCAATTTTCTGCTGTTGTAGCACGGGCAAAGAAAATTTACAAGTGGTATTTTTCTCACTATTAAAATTTTTAACTTTGGCCCATGTAAGGTCAAAAACATTTAATTTGCATATGCATTGAGGAAAATGAACATCCCACTGTTCATGCTTTTGCAAATGTCTGTCCAGTCTATTTTGCTTTGGACTATTAAGGGTTAACTAGTTCTATAAGAGTATAGTTTTCCTCACTTCCTCCGTCACATTTAATTCCATGTTGTGTCAACCAGGCAATGCTGTCTTTATTGACACCTTTTTTTTCTATGAGGGCTTGTTGTGTTGTTTTGAATGGTATGGATCATTGTCCATAACAACTGAAGCAGGCGGTAAATTTATCACTTTTCAGACATCCACTTATCTAGATTTTGTGCGTTCTTTTCTCCATGGTAATCTCCAGTGGCTGTACCAGCTTTGTAAGCAGTCCCGTAGAAATAAATTCGTCTCTTGAACCTATATTCACCACAATTAACCTTTCTGAAGACTTTCATGCCATTACTCCACAATGTTGCCAGCATTTCTGGAAAGTAAGGCTGCTCTCGATCCATATTTCGTCCAATTAAAACACTTCCCTCCCTACCGACCTAAGTTGTTTAGTTTGTGTCTGAGATATGGAGCACCAAGCAACAATGTCCGCATGTTCAAGAAGCACAAGTCTCTTGTCTTGAAACTTTTTTCACACAAAACCCATTTCTTTGAGTAGTATCCTTAGTCTCTTCTTCTCAAGGCAGCAGAATATTAAAAATTCTCCATTTCAACACTAGCAAACGACTTTGAAATCTTGCAACTTATTTTAACCGTCAGGAGTGCCAAAAACAATTTAGGAATTACATGTGTAATTGACTTGTACCGGAACTTTTGTAATTTTTGAATAATAAGTTAAGTTGTTTAATTTCTAATGATATTGGTCACGTATAAGTTTCTTCACCTAACATGGATAAAAAAACTAGGCTTAGGAAAAAACGGCTTAATGTTTCTTTCTTAAGGGGCACAACTGGGGTAAGGCTATGAAGGATAATGATGCCACTCTTGGCACTTCAATATTTAAATATATAGCGAAGGTATTATGGCATAATAAATTGACATATCACAAACTTGCGTCTCTGCCTCTGCCCCTATTCTGTGCAATTATGCCATGCGCTAGCTGGTAGCCTGCAAGACACTGCTGCATGCCTCTTGAAGTGGGACACATGTCAAACTAATTATCATTTTTTCAGAAATTATTTTATTCTAATAAATTTTGTGGTAAATTTAGAACACACGCATACATATATGTGTGTGTGTATGTCTATCTATACATGTGGGTGATTTCTTACAGGTGTGGAGCTTGTCGGTGCATAGCATGTTGTATTCATTCCCTGGGGAGCATGCCCGCTCAAGCTTTTTCAAGAACATTGGTCAAGGGGTGACGCAACTTCATGTGGATTCTGCGGGCCGTCTGTTCTCATGTGGTGCAGATGGTTCAATGAAGGTTCGGCAGCTACCTGATAGAGACATCGTGCTAAATAGCATCTACTAAACATAGACCCTGTTTCAGGTACATTCTCACATTTTTTGTTTTTACTTTGTGCTCAATGCAGTGTTTTCATTTTAGAGTACATTGTCATCCCAAGCAGTTTTTATTTTTACAAAGTTTGTTTGCTTTTTCACTACAGATGTGACAATTTTTGATTTTATATGCATAATTCTCACACTCTAAAACATTTAAAAGGTACTTCTAAAATACCAGGGTTCGTTTCGTTATTTTTGGTGGGGGGGATGAAATTAGTGCTAGTAAAACCACAGTTATGCTGTCAAATAAATATAGTGTAAACATGTTGAACGTGATTTGCAATTAAGAACAATGAGCAGGCTGTCCAGCGAATCCGGGCCACCAACAAGGTGTCCTTTCTCAAGACATGGAAACAATTCCATGCTCTACAGTGCTATTGCCAATGTAACAGGTAGTCATGGGCTTATGAGTGGGTAACAGATTGTTGAAATTTACGGTGCCAGATTTAAGAAAGGTTAGTTCAGTTGGAATTTGAGTTTTAAGGGCGCCAGCTCGGTTGAGCATTGAGACTCTTCTTTAGGGGTGGGCCATTTGCCCGCATGGCGGCTCCTGGACTCACCCTGCGCCGACGATGTCGTATTGTTGAAGTAGTGGTCCTGTATGCCTCCTAACAAGGATGTAGGTCCCCCTCATATGTGGCTAATTTCAGAGTGAGATTGTTATGGCCATCTCACACGCCGAGAAAACGTACGTGCCCAACAATCACATCACGTATGGGGTGTAGTAATAGAGTGGGTAGAGGACCCAAAAAGTTATGTGGCCATGAAGTGGCCAACAGTGAAATAAAACCACAGTTATATGAGTAGGAATTTACTTACTGCAAATTTCCTCCAAAGGGGCACTTACAACTGCCCAACAGCTAGGGTGCATTGGCAACCGAAACTGCACGCTGTAGGTTCGAATTTTCATGCCCTCATATGTTGCCTCTTGAGGGCATGAATGTGGGATGGTCACCTGACTCTGACAGTACCTCAGAAGTCTTGCAGATAGGGTGCACTCCTTGCACCCAGCGCTGAGGCAGGAGTTGATGGAGGTGTAACCGTCTTGTTCGGGCTGATTCCCCCCTAGTAGAGGGTACGTCATAGCTGCACAGGTGTAGCAGGATGAACGGGCTAAGGGTAGAGGGACGCAACATGCATCAAATGCTCAACCAGCTGTAAAGAATGCCTGTACTAATACTACTACAACACTGCTCCGCTGTATGCACAGTGATTTAGTAATAGTAGAGTACATAAAAAATAAAAAGACACTGCATTCGAAGCAAATTTGTGTAATTTTTATATTGCCAAGAAAACAGAAACAAAAAAACAAATAGGTTTCTGCCACTTTTTGTAGAAATATTTTTACTATGTAAGGAGTACTTTTGTTTCATTGATAATAAAATATTTACTAGTATTTTGTAGTTAAGTTGTGGATTTGTGTTGGAGTAATATTGAACTGAATGATATTTAATTAAAATATTGTTATCTACAAATGAACAAAAGCTATATGTGGGTGATGTAAATATCTTGTAAAACTCATATGCTAGTGAATGTTCTTGGGCAGTTTTAAAAGTCTCAGTAAAGTACAAGATTTATCGCACAAAAATTTCTGTGACGTGACAATGTGTGTTACATGACAAGTGTGCTCTCGTATGGTTGTCCCGTTACCCTTTTTGTTAAATATTTTTTAATGTTTTCCACTTAAATATGTACTAATTAAAAGAATGAATAACAAATTCCTTTTAGTTTGAGTAAAATTGTTACAAAAACAACAGATTCATGTTCTAATAATAGTGCATGCATTTTTTGCTATAAAATTTATTTGACGAAATGGTAAAATTTTAATGACAAAATCAGCTCATTATAATTTTAAAAGTGGGGCGCTGCGTATTATGTAGGATACATTCTACAATAGCATGGATAATGTAAGCTACAAGAAGGAGAGATTGGAATAAACTGCTAGGTTCTTTCTGGACACAACGGTGTTCACAAACTGTTTCTTATTTAGATACTTTTGAGACATTTTCATTTAAATGTCATAAAATATACTAAAACATATAGAGTACTTAAAATATTTTTAATCTTTTGCCGTAAACAAACATTTGTAGTGTTTAATTTGTTAGCCTGCAGGACATAAAAATGAAATTTAAATAGTTTAACTAGTATAAAACAACTATTTAACTGAGGATACAATTCAAAACTGAACTGAATATTACAACACAGAAAGAAGACTGAACGAAATATCGTACAAAAATTCTAGAGATAGCAACTATGGATTACATTAGTTATTCTGTAAATTTTTTCTGAGAACTGCACGTGACTTTCATAATAAAACTGCAGCAGGTGAGCAGATTTCCTACTCATACAATTTACGGTCACCCTACACATCCTGTACCACTTTTGTGGTGCAAACCTTTTGCACCAACTGCTTGGGATGAAATTTTGCTTGGATGACTAATATTATGCCTGCTACAGATAGGTGGGGCTTGGTTTTTTGTTTTTATGATACCATAAATGGCGTGCATACAGTAAAGTATGGTGACTAGGGGATGTTGCTTTAGTAGTTGTCTCACTGAAGAGTAGTGGAGCCAATAATGTGGGAAGAGCCACCTGCCCATCAGACCAGAGCTTGCGAGATCCTAGGTGGGCTTTTCCACCACCTCACTACCACAGCTGCCTCTCCAGACCCTAGTCTCACCTTTGGACAAAACACAGTGGGAGAAGTTATGATATTGACAGGAGACACATAATTTTGCATAACAATGGGACTTTTGCCATGTCAATGGGCTGAGTAGTTACATCTCTTCTTAGGAGGGGTAAGGAAAAATTCTTTATTGTAACGTGTGGCCATGGGATCTCCTTTCATTTAAAGAAAAAGCTTGAGGGTACTGCTTCATAGGAGAGTTTAAATTAAGGCTTTTCCTACGTACCATTCCGACATGTATGCACCCAAAAGAATCGGGATTATCTGTTAGCAGAAAACTTGGAGGATTTTAGTCAAACCAAATTTTGACATAGCACCAGTTTCTCCATTTTCAACTCTTCGAAAATTTATAAAACATAGTTTTTCTAAGTAATATGTAATCTGTATTCATTATTTGGTTCTTTGGTTGTTAGTAGTACCTCTGTTGCTACAACTAAAATAAAAGTACTTGGAAAATATAAGGAACTTAGCACACGTTTTACAATATTGGAATCTGAACATAATTTTGAAATATGAATTAAACAAATGGAAGTAAATACAGAAAACATACATATTCATACAATAACATGTTACTTCATGTTTATGTTAAAAAAAACTTTTTACTGTATAAAATTTCAAAATTTTCATATGTTAGAAATTTTGTGTTATATTTAGTGCTTTAAAGCTTTAAGTATAGAATCTGTCAGCTTTAATTGTATAATTATTACTGTTCATAAAGTTATCAATTTCATGTATTGTAATGCTTATGTTATATTGTCTAGCATCATTGTGTTATAATTCCAGGTTCGTGGTACTTGGTGAGAAATTCAAGATACTCTGCAAAGGAACCTGTTGTTACAACTGCTTTCTTAGAAGTATCTCATCCGGCTGGAAATTAGCATAATGTTTTTGAAGGAAAGCTTAAATTTAATACAATTTATCAGGTTATTTGATTGGATTTGTTTATTTTTAACTGATTTTATGCAAGATGTTAGTTTTGATCAATTTCTGTCAGATTTTGCTTGTGTTCATGCACTGCATCTATTTTTATACTTTGTTCCTACATCAGCAACTGTACTGCAATTGTATGCATATTTTCACACTACACAGATAAATAAATGGTGAATGTTTTTGTGTAGCTGATGTGTAAAATGTTTTATTAGTATTAGTACGGAAGATATACTTACGGTTGAATATTATGTGCTGATATTTATATTTAACTATGTATATTGTTCATATATGGAGAAGAAGAAAAATTATACTACATATTTCCCAGTGATTTACAGTACTACATGATTTACAGTATGGTAATATGTGCGGGAGCTTCGGTTGGTATGATAGGACCTACATAAAGACTCAAATGCTTTAGTCTGTGTCTGTATGTATATATATATCCATTGTTCATGCTAAAGCTGCAGATAAATGTGCCGGAATCATTTGTTTTTGAAGCCTATTTGAGAATTTTTACTCTGTTCATAAATCAATGAAATTTGTGTGATTTAGTTGAAATGGCTCAAGCGAATGCTCTGTGCATAGCATATTTTCAGTCCATAAAGAACTGTATATAATATGTTATTACTATTATCATTAACAGAGTTTAAATTTGTCATATCAAAATTTCTGATTGACTGTCTTTGTAGCTATAAAGAAAGACAAGATGTGGATAAATAAACTAAAATATATGTTATTCATGATAATGGCCAGCTATTTAAGGAAAATTAATTATTTAAATTTATAGACATACAAATGTATATTTTTTAACTAATTATTGTTACGTGATTTTTGATTAATGTATTTCTCCCTGCATTTAATTAAATAATAAGTATTTTTAATATCCCAGCTGTGGGTAAGCTCACTTATCTATCACTCTTCTGTCAATACGATATTAAGAGTAGACTACACCCATGAGAAAGAATGAAGCCAGTAATGAAATGAAGTAGTAGTTGCTTCTAAAATGTCTCTATGTGCCCCTCATTTTGTAATGTTACCTAATAAATGAATTTTTTTGTACATTAAATATTGGCTGAAGAATTTTATGGACAATAACATTAGTAGAAGTAATGTTGCAATATATTGTATATTTGTTGTGAACTGTGTAAAAGTATAAAAAAATTATATTATCAATTCAATTTGAAAATAAGTATCATTGAACCTCTACAGTCATTTATCTGTATATGTTTACTCCTCTTGTATTTCTAGTAAAAAATTTGTGTTGTCTTTGTCTATCATGTAGCTGTTATGTAAATGTGTTAATTGGAATATTAAACCTTTCTAAACTTACCAGGAATTATCTTGAGATGTCAGTAGGCTTGGAATGCTTGCCTATTCTGTGGCTGACTAAGCAGACAAGAGAAAGTATTGATAATGCAATATGTGAGTGTGTGTGTGTTGCATGTGCGTGCACACATTCATCTAGAGGCCTTCATATTGACTTTTTTGGTTCATTTTAAATGTTCCCATGGCTGATATTAATTATGTTGTTTCAACTGAGCACATTAGTTTCTGTAGTGTGATATTGTGTGTGTTGTACATTCATGAAATATCCTTGTAATTTATATTCTTAAAATAATTCCCACATTCACAATGTGTTAAATGTTTTTAGCCGATATATAAAAGATTGGATCATCCAGCATCAACTGCTGCTTTACTACACAGCCAGAAGTTACTGTCTCGCTTTAAACATTGTTCATACCCTGTTATCTTTTCCTGCTGTCACTTCATGCAAATAGCCACCATCTCTTTATGTGGTATTGTCATTTAGTGAACAATGATACTGCAAGGTTTAATTATGTTACTTTCTTTGTCTACATAAAGCACAAGTGCACTATAATGCATTCACTTAAACAAGTAAACCATCTGAAGGTGTAACTGCTTAACCCTTTCCTGCTTCATGATTTTAAAAGTTAACACATCTGCTATTGCCATTTTGTGGGGTGGTTATACATTAATGTATTACACCTATTCAATTTGTATTTTCTTTGTATCTACTGAACAAATTCTTACATTGTTCGAAAACCTTTTACTAAATTTAAAATAAATCATTGATACATTTTTGCATAAAAGTTTTAGTGTACAATCTAATGACTGTTGTAAATACTGTTAAGGTATGTGTCTCTGGTGTGAGTTTTCTCTGCCCAGTTTATGCATGGCAAAGTGATTTCATAAAAATTATGTTAATTATAATGCAGTTAGATATTACAACAATTAATATTTATAATGACATAAAAGTAAACGCAAGTGAAATGAGTGTGGAAAATCAGTTTGAGTGCCAGAAGACGTACATCTTTAAGCATTGAAAAATGTGCTAAGAAAATATTTCATTTAAGTTATACTGCAGGTTATTTATGTCATGTTTAGAACACATTTTTATTGTTAGTGCTAGTGGTTATCAATTTAGTTCTCCCTTACTGGATACTTATAGAATGTGTGTATCATATTGTAATGTGTAAATACGTACGTATGTTATTTAATGTTCTAAATAAATTATTCTGAATAATGTTTTATGTTTGCATTAATGATAATGTCCGTGTATAAAAACAGTGGTGCAGTTTTATTCACTCCAGTTATTAAATTAAAAAGTTAGTGAAAACTAATGTGTTAAATGCAGGTGAATGTAACTGTGGGTTAGCGGTTTAGGTTTGCAAAGGCCAATGATTTCAAAAGGTAAAGGAATTTATTTTTTTAATTAATCAGTACTGGTGTTTAGGTGCTTATTTTCTTATAAAGGACATTTTTCTTTTGAAATTTGTAAACTTTCTTGCATGTTGCAAAAAAGGTATAGTTCTTTTGAACATCCGTTCCATTACAACAGAATAAATCATGGAAGGTAGGATATTACCGTATTTACTCATGTACAGCGCGTCCTTTTTTCCCAAGATAAAGGAAGAAATTTCTGGGGTGCGCGCTATACACAAAAAAAATTAAGGAACTAGTGGTAGTTGTAAACTGTCCGGAGATTCTTAGAGGGAAGTGTAGCGGAACAGTCTGTTATCGCTACTCTCGCTCTTACATAATCACTCCTCTCCCTTATCTCTCTTTCCCCCTCAGTACCCCCTTCAATTTGCCCCTACAGTCCTCCCCTGTAACCTTCGCTACTAGCGCCTCCACCTCCGCCTTTTTTTTTTATCCATGTCCCTGTTCCAACTGCTTCACTTCAGTGCTTACGCAATACATGGGCAATAAACGTGTAATGATGAATGCCAGAAGTTCACATGCTTCTTACACTGCTTCTTACACTTACATTTTATGACTGACAAAAGTCAGTCATAAAATATGCTGAAGAAAATGTAAATCGTGGTGCGGCTGGGCAATTTTATGTGGCTGTTTCCAGTAGCTGTGACTATTTTTTATTGGTATATAAAATCAGTGATAAAACGTTTATTTGAAATAATTATAACATAACTTATTGGTTAAACACCAATAATGTATTATCACTGTTAAGAGAAATATTTACTTGCAAGTTATGTTATAATTATTTCAAATAAACGTTTTATCACTGATTTTATATACTATTAGAATATAGTATATATTAGTACACGCTGCTTGCAGCATTTCACTTTGTGTCCTTAAAAAATTTAACAATCGCTAATGTAACCTGAACTGCGCACAGAAACTACGTGACTGTGTCCAGACCTCGTGTCAAGGTTACGTGAAGGTCGTAGTCCCATTCCACCATCCACTGCAGTCGGTGCATCCTCAAAGCTTGCAACCTGTTTCGTCGCAAAGCAGAGCTTCCACATGTTTATGTTTCCCCTCCCCTCCCTTTTAAGAGTTATGTTGCCGATCGATAAATTCCTCCAGGCCGCCTTTCTTTCCATGCAGGGGTGGAGAAGGGAAGAGGCAAGTACGTTTTTTTTTTCATAGTTGTCTCATTCCAGCATTGCAAAAAAAAAAACGAGCAAGTCACTGCGTAAAAGAAGCAAAAAGAAAAAGGAAGCCGGCCAACCACTGCAGTTGTTGACTTTCTTCTTTTAACGACCGTAGGTTACTGTTATCTTACAGCACGCCACAATGGTTTGGATTTTAGTGCCGCAAGTTATTTAACTAAATTATTTTCCAAACATATCACAATCACCACACATTAATGTAAAAAAAGAATAATTTGTTACATACATATCAAGGCGCCACAAATTGTTGGTGCAATTTTATTTTAAAAAAAAAAATTCCCTGGTACTTGCAAAAATCATGGTGCGCACTGTACACGAGTAAATACGGTATAAGATTAAACATTGCAGATTACTGATACCTCCAGTGTGGGAGGAGGGCTATTATTACAAGTATTATCTGTCCATTTCCATATACCTTGTGAAAGTAAGTGTTATTGGTACACCTGCGTGGATAAGAATCATTCGTTAATGGTGATTATCTTTTGTTACCAATTCTACAAGGAGGTTAGTTTTGTGATTTACAATTTTTTTTTTTTTTTCACAATGAATTTCTGTGTCAATTATGAATTCATATTTATGTATGTAATGTACATTTTCGTTGTAAAATATATAATGTTTCAAAAATATTACAGTACAGTACAGTTTCAAAATTGTTAAAAGTTCCAATGCATAAGTGATAAAAGAATCAACCAACTCAACAAATTTCCGTATGTTGTCTTGGTGTTTTGTACGAGCAAGTGTTCAGCTAATTACAGAAATAAGTTGCATAACTGTTATTAACTATTAAACTTACAGTGTAGGGCATGTGTAGAGGACATCACTCTTGCCCCTAGCTGAATTGGACATTCAAGGTGCATTCATCCCCTTACCGCAAATTCAGGCGGTGACAATTCAATATCACAGCCGTGATGCAGTTTTCCGGGGCGCACAGCCAGGCAAGAGCCCTTGGCTCGTAAATTAGATCACATCTTAAATTAGTTTAAATGAACATGTTACTTTGAGAAGCAACACCAAAATTATGTGAACATTTTTTCTTTAAATAGTACTCCTGCTTTTTTGTGGCATTTAGCTTTGTAGGTAGGAGTATTTTCATTGTAGACAGTCTTTTTCTCAAGGATGACTGTTTAGTGTGGATGGCAATAAATTCTATTTTTGTGCATTATAAAGGATACCATTATATTTTTAAAAGTTTTACTTTATAATTTCCCTGAACTTTGCAACTATCCTCACTTTGTAGGATTTTATAACATGAGCTTAATTCAAAAATTAAATTTTGAGGCATGATAGCAATTTCTGCAATTCTCAAAATGCCATTTTCATTACTTCATCATAATTTAGTTATACAGTAGAGCATCGATTATCCAAAACAATTGGGGGCGGGGGGTGTTCAGATAATAAAACTGTATATGTAGTATGTACGTACATACATATATCCAGGGCGTTTTTACTTGTTAAGTGGACAGAGAACACGTGTTTTTCGACAATTTTCTATTTTTATATGGCTATTTCGACCCTAACTCGGGTCCTCATCAGGCTAAAATGTTACAATGTACATTAACTATAAGTTTTCATAAAATTTACAATTCATTTTTTATATAAAATCGAAGAAATTAAATTATCTTTTACATCTCACCCAGATTAGGAATGGTTGAATCAAAGGTAAGGTTTACAATTGATAATATCATATTGTAGTGTCACAACAGCGTAAAGATTGATAGTTGAATAAAAACATGTGTTCTCTCTCATCTCAACTAAGTAAAAGCCCTGAATATAAGAAAAAAAGTGAAAAAATCAAGTATTACTGCACATATATATTTTTTATCGCACATACATATGTATATTACAAATACATAACACCGAACTGACTAAATTTAGGCTTACAGTTCAAGAAAAGAAGTCCAAAATTTTCTTTTGCTTTAGACCTGAGACTCGTTTTTTTGCCACTAAATCTCGTTAACGTTTTAAAGAGAGCAATTGGATAGCATCACATTCTTCTTTCAGTCAATATTTGATAGCCAGGGTCATCGACATCACATTCAAGCCAGTCTTGAATGTTTCGTTGGTCGCATTCTTCAAATCCTGAAGATTCTTTAATCAGCCCAGCCAGTTCTGATACAAATTGGCTGTTCGGTGGCTGTCCGAGTGCAGTAATAGACCCATCTGATGGAAGGAGCTTATTCCAAGCTTTTGCTAGTGTAGTGTCCTCGACAGTAGTCCAAGCTTCTGCTGCCATGTACATAGCATCCTTCAAGTCAATTTCTGTGTACAGTTGCAAAATGTTCTTCCCCGAGCAGAACCATACACAGCAATGCCTTCCTGTTGTAACTTTTGAAGCTTTCAATGACCCCCTGGTCCATTGTTTGGAGGACTGAAGTAACGTTAGGAGGCAAAAAAGCAACTTTAAACTTTCAGTTTTCTCTTTCCATCGAAAGGTTTGAGGGATGACTTGGGGCGTTATCAATCAACAACGAAACATTTCCGTAATTCCCAGTTGCAAGCTGATGCTTTTTTACTTCTGGGAAAAATACAGTGTCATACCATTCTATAAAAATTCTTGTATCCATCCATGAATTTTTTTGGTTCTTGTATGTAACAGGCAATTTTTTTATTCCCTTAAAGCACCGCAGATTTTTAGATTTCCCTATGATTAGCAAGGGTAGCCTGTGCGTTCCAGTAGCATTTCCGCATATCATAGCAGTGATGCGTGATTTGCTTGCCTTAAAACCTGGTGCTGACATTTCATTCTTAGAAACTAAGGATTTTGTTGGCATTTTCTTCCAGTATAAACCAGTTTCGTCTGCATTATAGACATTGGTTTTTTTGTACTCCTCCTTATCAATCATGTTTGTAAAATATGCTTTGAAATTTTTAGCTGTTTCAGTATCAGCAGACAGTTTTTCACACTGGATGTCTAATTCCCTAATTCCATGCCTAGATTTGAAACGCATAAGCCAGCCGGTAGTTGCTTTAAAATCAGCATTACCCCCTAGTTTTTTATTCATTTCTTTAGCTTTTTCACAAATCAAAGGGCTACTTACTGGTTGTGCTTGGCTACGTACCTGCATGAACCATGTGTAAACTGCAGTGTCTAAATCTTGGTTTTCTGCCATTTTCATTGTTTTTCTCTGCGAACTTCCATCTTCACTGTCAAGTACACTTGTAAATTTTGTAATGGCATCACTTTTCTTTTTAATGTCCGATATTGTTGCATTTCCAACTCCATATTCCCGTGCTAAGCTTGATCCACTAGCACCATTCTTCAACTGGTTTATTATTTTAAGTATATCGGAAACACTGAGAACAACGCGCTTACGTTTAGGCACCATTGCAAACGGTACAACTACAACACGATCTGTCACAAGCAAAGACTCACACTGCGGGCGCAGCAGACATGCGGGCACGGGAAAGTGCGAGCGCAGGCCTCACAGGACGGTAGGCTTTCGGTTAACCAATGTTTCGGTTGCTCGATATTCGGATAATCGATGCTCTACTGTACTAAAATAATTGGGCAACAAATTTTGACTGACTCCAAGTACATGCTTTGGACACAAATCAAATGTCGAGTATAGTTGCTATGACAACTTGCCATATGGAAAGGAGATTATCATTTTAATTTGGTAACAGAGTACTAAGTTAATTTAAATTTGGGTAATAATAAAGAATAACGACTTTTGCGAAAATTGTGAAAATAAAACCTGCAAATGTAATACTTAATAGGAATTTTATTGGGCCTTCACGTAATTTGCATGTATTCATTCGGGATAAACACAATTGTCTACGTTAAATCAGAATATTATGACACAAATATCATTACATTATACAGATTTAATCTTCTTTTAATTGTCAGATAAAAATTATTACTGTTTAAGAAATATAAAACACTAAATTGTGTTAAGTTGAACTCAAGTGACACATGCTGTGCATGTATTCTTAATATATATTCAGTTTTAACTCTATGAGTTTTACATATAAATATGTTGATTTCATTTCCCTTGGGTTTTCCTTCTGTTTAGAAAGAAGGCTTTTAAAATGAGCACAGTTCCTTACAAATGGAACAGTAACTAAGCGAAATATATGAAAATGCTAAGTAAAAATCCTCTATAATAGTTATGCTTTACTTATTGTTTGTTCGCTTTTCTGGTTGATGCTGTCTGAGTTATTACGATGAAATTGTAAATTACATGCTTGGTCATATCTACAACGTTTTTTGACGAGGTGAATGCCAATATATATTCAGTTTTAACTCTGAGTGGTACTTATATGTATATGTTCATTTCACTTCCCTTGGGTTTTCATTTTGTGTAGAAAGCAATTTTTAGAAATTAGCAAAGTTACTTATAATTGGAACATATTCTAAGCGAAATGAATGATAATGCTAAGTAATTATCCTCTTCAATAGTTATACCTAAATGAGTGTTTTTTCGCTTCTCTGATTGATACGGCCTATAACTTCGAGTCTGTTAATTACATGCTTGGTGATATCTACAACGTTTTATTGCCGAGGTGAATGACAATATATATTCAGTTATAACTCTCTTCGTTGTACATATATATATCTTCATTTCACTTCCTTTGGGTTTTCCTTTTGTGTAGAAAACAATCTATAGAAATTAGCAAAGTTACTTATAATTGGAACATATTCTAAGCGAAATGAATGATAATGCTAAGTAATTATCCTCTTCAATAGTTATACCTAAATGAGTGTTTTTTCGCTTCTCTGATTGATACGGCCTATAACTTCGAGTCTGTTAATTACATGCTTGGTGATATCTACAACGTTTTATTGCCGAGGTGAATGACAATATATATTCAGTTATAACTCTCTTCGTTGTACATATATATATCTTCATTTCACTTCCTTTGGGTTTTCCTTTTGTGTAGAAAACAATCTTTAGAAATGAGCAAAGTTCCTTATAATTGGAACAGTTTCTAAGCCAAATGAATGATAATGCTAAGTAACTATCCTTTATTATATTATATTTAATGTAGTGTTTCTTCGGTTCTCTATATGATACGGCCTGTGTGATCGCGTCGAGTCTCTACATTACATGCTTGGTCATATCTACATCATTTTATTGCCGAGGTGAATGACAATATATATTCAGTTTTAAATCTCTTGAGTTGTACATATACATACGTTCATTTTACTTCCCTTGGGTTTTCCTTCTGCGTGGAAAGCAATATATTGAAATGAGCAAAGTTCATTATAGTTGGAACAGTTTCTAAGCGAAATGAATGATAATGCTATGCAATTATCCTCTATATTAGTTTTATTAAATGTAGTTGTTTGTTCGGTTCTCTATATGATACGGTCTGTGTTATAATGTCGAGTCTGTAAATTACATGCTTGGTCAGTTCTACATAGTTTTATTGCCGAATTGAATGGCAATATATATTCAGTTTTAACTCTGAGTTGTACATATATATATATATGTTCATTTCATTTCCCTAGTGTTTTCATTCTGTGTAGAAAGAAAGCTTTTAAAATTATCATTGTTCCTTATAAATGGAACAGTTTCTAAGCAAAATAAATGATAATGCTAAGTAATTATCCTCTATAATAGTTCTACCTAAGTTAGTGTTTGTTCGCTTATCTGATTAATACGGCCAATAACGTTGAGTCTTTAAATTACAAGCTTGGTCATATCTACAACGTTTTTTGACGAGGTGAATGACAATATATATTCAGTTTTAAATCTCTGAGTGGTATATATATATATATATATTCATTTCATATCCCTTGAGTTTTCATTCTGTGTAGATAGCGATCTTCAGTAATTAGCAAAGTTTCTTATAATTGGAACATATTCTAAGCGAAATAAATGATAATGCTAAGTAATCGTCCTCTAAATAGTTATACTTAAGTTAGTGTTTGTTCGCTTATCTGATTGATACGGCCTATAACGCCAAGTCTGTAAATTACAAGCTTGGTCATATCTACAACGTTTTATTGACGAGGTGAGTGACAATATATATTAAGTTTTAAATCTCTGATTTGTACATATGTATATGTTCATTTCACATTCCTTTGGATTGTCCTTCTGTGTAGATACAGATCTTTAGAAATTAGCAAATTTCCTTATATTTGGAATAGTTTGTATGCGAAAGGAATGATAATGCTATGTAATCATCCTCTATTATTGTGATATTTAAGGTAGTGTATGTTTGCTTCTCTGATTCATACATCCTGTGTTATAATGTGGAGTCTGTAAATTACATTCTTGGTCATATCTACGAACGTTTTATTTCCGAAGTGAATGCCAATATATATTCAGTTTTAACCCTATGAGTTGTACATATATATATATGATCATTTAATTTCCCTTGGGTTTTCCTTCTGTGTAGAAAGAAAGTTTTTGAAATAAGCAAAGTTCCTTATAATTGGAACAGTTTCTAAGCGAAATGAATGATAATGCTTAGTAATCATCCTCTATTATAGTTATAGTGTTTGGATACTTCTCTGGTTGATACGGCCTGTGTTGTTACGTTGAGTCTGTAAATTACATGCTTAGTCATATCTACAACCGTTTCAATGCCGAATTGTATTACAATATATTCAGTTTTAACTCTCTGTGTTGTACATATATATAAGTTAATTTCACTTCCCTTGTGTTGTCCTTCTGTGTAGATAGCGATCTTTAGAAATTAGCAAATTTCCTTATATTTGGAACATATTCTAAGCGAAATGAATGATAATGCTAAGTAATTATCCTCTTCAATAGTTATACCTAAATGAGTGTTTTTTCGCTTCTCTGATTGATACGGCCTATAACTTCGAGTCTGTTAATTACATGCTTGGTGATATCTACAACGTTTTATTGCCGAGGTGAATGACAATATATATTCAGTTATAACTCTCTNTATATATATATATATATATATATATATATATATATATGCTTATTTCATTTCCCTTGGGTTTTCCTTCTGCGTAGAAAGAAAGCTTTTAAAATGATCATTGTTCCTTATAAATGGAACAGTTTCTAAGCGAAATAAATGGTAATGCTAAGTAATTATCCTCTATATTAGTTATACCTAAGTTAGTGTTTGTTCGCTTATCTGATTAATACGGCCAATAACGTTGAGTCTGTAAATTACATTCTTGGTCGTATCTACAAACGTTTTATTGCCGAATTGAATGGCAATATATATTCAGTTTTAACCCTATGAGTTGTACATATATATATATATGATCATTTAATTTCCCTTGGGTTTTCCTTCTGTGTAGAAAGCGATCTTTAGAAATTAGCAGAGTTCCGTGCCTTTGGGAGCTTACTCCTGCTGCTGCCACTGCCACTGCTGGGGTTCCAGGGTGCTGGCGTCTCTTGGCATGCAAGGGTGGGCGGGGGTTGTCCCCTCCACACGTGGTGCATGCCGGATGGATCTGCTTGCGTGGCTGCTTGGAGCAGCGAAGAGGGGTGGTAGACCCCTCCTCCGACTCCTCCTGGCTGCTGCTGCGGTGGGGACGTCGGCGTAATGCGGATGTTGGCCTGGGGGAGGAGAGGGCCCCGGTGAATTGCTGCGAAGCCTCTTTACGCTTCCCCCATCGCTTTGGCCGACGTCCTCTGGAGAGAGGTTCCCCGCTGTTGGTGCTGCTGAGGGTGCTGCGGCGAAGCCATACAGAGGGCTGCCCTGTGGGGAGCTCTGTTCCACAGGTGTGTCTGTTTGCTCACCATCAGCAGCATCCCTGCTGACCCGCGTTATGATGGATGTAGGGCGTCAAGATGCTGCCGTGTGACCCTTCCAGGCCGCTGCTGCTGCTGTGGTGTGGACGTCGGTGTG
>NQII01000101.1:458958-481027 GCA_002778355.1 Clitarchus hookeri | reverse complement strand
GACTCCTCCTGGCTGCTGCTGCGGTGGGGACGTCGGCGTAATGCGGATGTTGGCCTGGGGGAGGAGAGGGCCCCGGTGAATTGCTGCGAAGCCTCTTTACGCTTCCCCCATCGCTTTGGCCGACGTCCTCTGGAGAGAGGTTCCCCGCTGTTGGTGCTGCTGAGGGTGCTGCGGCGAAGCCATACAGAGGGCTGCCCTGTGGGGAGCTCGGTCCTACAGGTGTGTCTGTTGGCTCGCCATCGGCAGCGCCCCTGCTGACCAGCGTTGTGACGTAGGGTGTCACGATGCTGCTGGGTGACCCCTCCAGGCCTGCAGTGTTGGTGGTGGTGTTGATGCTTGCTGGCGGCGGCAATTCTCTCTCTGGAACCTCTCCCTCCTCCACGTACCTTGTGAGCGTTGAAACGCCGGGAGTCGTGACGGAGAAGAGGCGCTGGAGGACTCTGCCCTCGCTGTCGGGGCTCTGAATCCCGACCTCCCTAGCGTCGTCGTTGGTTGCGTTGTTCGGGTGGTGCTCGCCAACCTGCTGATCCGGCGTCGTGAGGTTTGTCGTCCCCACTGCCAATGTGAGGTTGTCGCGGTGGCCGGCGGCCCTTCTCCTGCTGCTAAGCCTGATGAGGGATGTGGTGTACCCCAGCGGCTTTATCGCTGTGTGTTGTGTACTCCACTTCTGGGCGAACCCGGTACAGAAATTCTTGGTGATGTTTGAAATCTGGCGTTTCTTCACGTATACCAGTTGGCCAGGCGCCAGCCGTCATGGAGCTCTCGTGGTGGCAGGCACCCGCTCCTTGATGTAGTCCTCCTAGTTGTGACGGGCTGCCATTAGCTCTGCCTCCCGACGCTGTCTTCTGGCAGTCCCGTCTTCTGGTTCTTCTGCTGCCTCTGGTAAATGTGCTGCAAACTCCCCAGGCAGCATCAGCTCACGGCCCTGCAGAACTGCTGCCGGAGTCTGACCTGTGGCCAAGTTTACTCGCCTTCTTATGGTGAATAAGGCTGCGAGTAGGTGTTCGGCCCAGCTGGTGTGGCGACCCACTCTTAGACGCAGTTGTGTCTTGAGGTCCTGGTTGCGCCTCTCGGTGGGGTTTGCCCTCGGATGGTATATGGGGGTCGTATGCTGTTTTACTCCNGGTGGGGTTTGCCCTCGGATGGTATATGGGGGTCGTATGCTGTTTTACTCCGCAACGAGTACACAACTCACGCCAGTATTTCCCAGTGAACTGGCTGCCATTGTCGTTGAGTAGGGTCTGTGTGTACCCCCAGCTTGGTTAAACCTCTGTCTACAGTGTCCGCGCAATTGTGCAGGCTCGTGCGCTGGAGATTGGGTACGCTTTGGTCCACCTCAAGAAGGAGTCACTCACGACCAGGATGAACCTTTTTCCGGTGGTAGTGCGGGGTTAGGCGCCCATGAGGTCCAGGGACACTGTCTCAAATAGCTCCTTTGGCACCCTAGGTTGTTGTGCCACTCCATTGCTTCTCCTGCTCTTGAAGTGGTTGCAGGGGACGCACTCTCTCACATACACTAATGCACTTGTACTCGTTCCCACAAGCCTGTCGGTGTGGTGCGTCTTGTTTGGATATTTTGGCAGTCACAGTGGGCAAAAAGGACTCGTGAACGTGCGGTTCATGTTAGGTTTATTTGCTGTACATGGTAAAGTGAATACTTTTGAAAACCCTCTCATTTGGAGTAATAGTCTATAACTATATTTTATTTTAGTCTAAGGTGTTAACTTCCAAGTGCAGTGGAATATACACACCGAGTTTATTATTTAAATGCCATTATTTATTTAAAAAGATGGTTACAGGATAAAAAATGGCTGAAAGGAAAAAGTAACTAGGACTTCTAAGGTACTCACTTTACCGTGAACAGCCTATATCAGCCATTCTTTTTGTCCTTCCATCACATTTTAAAATAGATATTCCATGTAAGTAATGAACACAATGTATGTATTTCACCAGACTCAAAAGTTAACTTCAAAGGCACATTTATGACTATTATTCCAAATGAATAAGTGTCCAAGTAACTTAAAATACGTAAGTTTACATATTTTAGTGCTACTTGTGTTGAAGAATTTGGTCGAAATCATGGTCCGTAAAATATGGCATAAAAAATTTATTTTTTCATTTCGTGCTATTATAGAACTTTACCTTAAGTAAAAAGAGGTTCTGTATATAATGATTCTAATACATTTTGTCAACATACAAAGTTTGGTTGAATTTGGTTAAATTGTTAAATATATATAACTAATTTATCAAAATATTGATATGGTCGCCATTTCTGAAATAAGTGTCCGACCTACTTAAAGAGACCTGTGCACATCACCTGCCGTTTTATTACTTGCCTGCTGAATTGGCCAATTATTTCCCGAGATAGGACATTAAAATTATATTTGATCTTGAGGTGCTTCTTAAAAAATGTGGTGGGGGGAGATGCAGGAGCAAAAGAGGCCTCTGTGTTGATGTTTTTAATATTTGAGATATGTACTGAACTCAGCATGAACAGGGTAGTGGTCGGACGATAATTCTTGTATAACAGTTATCTGAAAGGGCGTGCGCAGGCCTTCAGTTATAATCATATCCGAAATATCTGATTTGGTTTCTGGGATTTAGGGTGTCGAAAGTCTGCTCCATATGGGCGTGCACAATATTATTGTGACGTTCCTGGTGGCTAAATAGCATATTGCCCTTTGCTGTGCGCGACCTACAATTAAGAGCGGCGTGCTTTGCATTCAAATCTCCTCTAGCAATGTATGTGGCTGCGATGTTCGTAAGTTCGTCCAGGTCGGCAGCTGTTGAAGTGCGACCTGGCGTACAGTATATAGAATAGAATGCTATGTGTTGTGTTCCTAGCTTTAATTCAGCCCCTACTGCTTCTACAGTGGCAAGTTGGGTTTGCTTGGCGTGTAGCACTTGATAGAGTTTTGTACTAAAACAAGTACTCTGCCTCCTTGCCTGTCTTCCTGATCTGCGCGGTAAATAGTGTAGCCTGGGACTGAAAACCTGTCCCGGGGTTTTAAATCAGTCTCGAATTTGGTGCCTGCCAAAATAATAAATTAGCTCGTGTTAGTCACGAATGCCTCTAACATTCCAATATAAAAACTTGTTTATTGTAGCGTACCGATCGTATAACGTATAAATTTGGCGCTGTAAGATTAATTTTTGGCGACCGAGTTAGCCACTGTTAGGATGAACCCTACAGTAGCTTTTGCTTTGGTGTGGAAATCGGTATTCGGGTCTGCCCAGATCACAACAAGCTGGAGCAGAGGTTCAAAAAAGGGCCTTGAGCAAGGGATTTTCTGTAGGTGCGTCGCTACCGTTTAGTATTAACGTTACTTCCATGGAACAGTTTTGTTCCGCGGAAATTTTCAGGGGCGCGTTCTGATTGGTTGGAGCTGCTGGTCTATCAGAGGCGGCTTGTGGCAACACTGGCGCACTCGCGGGTGTTGCGTAGGGCCTTGTTATTCTTTCCCACAGTCCTGTCATTCTTACGGTGAGGGGGGGAGGCAGGTACTAACTTCTGTTGCAATCTGTTTATTCGCGCGCGGGAAAGCTGCAGACTGTTGCTGTCTCTTCCTGCGTTCGTCTTGGGGAATGCGACATCACTTTTCGTTTTTAAAAGCTGGACAGTAGNCTTTTCATTTTTAAAGACAGGACAGCCGCGATTGTTTGCCGCATGCTTTCCCTGGCATAGAAAGCAGAACTTTTTGTTTTGGACCTGTTCTGAGCATTGAGTCGTTAAGTGTTACTCCGCCACAAAAACTACATCTCGGTGCACGGGGAGAGGACCTTCAGGGCAGTGGTATTTTTCTACTCTGACCACTAGTCTGCACAGCCTATTCAGCTGCAGTATTGCAATGTTCTCCAGGAGGGGGGGGGGGGTCAATTCTAGCTAATCCTAGTCTCTCTCTGCTTCTGGAATACATTGGATGTACACTCGTGGGTTTCAACCTACGAGTTACTAGTTCATAATGTACCATTTGCATTTCACATTTTTTTGGGCACAGGTTTTATTACCACAGAACACTGCAAACCGAGCCCTAAAGCGCGTATCACCTGCGATGCTTGGTGATAATCTTCAATTGTTCTCACGTGGTAGGCGTCACCGTCGGGGACAACGCAATTCCGCATTTCTCCCATTACCACCTGACGCGACTGTGCGGCCAGTACATAGTAAGACACCTCGGGGGTGTGGATGACAGGGATTTGGACGGACTTCCGGCTGCTTGAGGCGCTGATCACTGGGGCCTTGCAGCCTGTTCGGGAGAGGCTTGATAAGCCTCAGCGATATTTTTCTTCTTCCCCTGCTCCTAGGGCGGGCGCCCCCCGGCTGGCCTTGCACAGCAGTTCTTGCTAGTTAGCTGGTACTGGAGTTCCTAGGCTCATCCTCTTCTCTCTTGAGCCTAGCTACCCTAGAACCTTACTGCTGGCTACCTCAACAAACTGGCCTCCCCTACACGGTAGCGAGGCTAGGCAAGGCCAGCAGCCTGGTAGCTGGTTACCTATTTAAGACAGCCAATAAATAGTACCCCGGGTCGCAAGGATCCGTATACTCCCTGTCTAACTTGGCGCAAGCTCGCTGTTCCTCTTCTGTACAGTGGCAGCTTCTTCTCTTCTGCCTTCGGAGCGCAGCCTACGAGTGACCTTTCTCTCCTACGACCGATGAGTGACTCCCTGTGCGACCGTATATAAGCACCGCGCATGCTCCTCTAGCGGCGACTGTGCTAATTGCTGGATGGTAGAAATGGAGCCTACTCAGCGTCACCTAAGTCAACACGATTAGCAACTTGGTATATACACAAAAAATAGCTACACTGCTTGCTTATGACTGTATTGTTCGCTAATGTAGAAAATACACACATTTTTATTCTACTTTTAAGTAACAAAAATAGCTATTAATAAATTTAATTTAACAGTATTATATTTAACATTTTAAACATTACTACATTAAAAGAACATATTAGGCTACCTAGTTCTCGCCTATATCCAATTATAACAATAAATTTACAATGATTTTTAAATAATCTGTCGAAAAATATTCATATCAATAATTAGTGAATATTTTATTTTCAGTTCTGACGATTCACATTGGGAGCCAACAGCCGGATAAAGAATATGCAGTACTAATTCGACTGTAAACAAAAAGTTGGGGCACTATAATCTAGCGTATATCCCAGTGTATTACAAAAATAGTTGCCTCGTCTCACAATAGGTTTGAAAGAGGCGCAAAGTTAAGAACAAAGAATTAAAATAAAAGAAAATTTAAGTATTATAGAAAACTATTGTTCAACAAGTGCTGGTGTTACAAAACACGAAGTTTCCATTCAGACAGATGTAAATGAAACAGTCGTTATTTTGTGTTTTGTTGCAGGATTTGTAGGTGATTCAATGCCGAACTGAATCACAATAGCTCCAGAAAAAGTCATAATTTTAATGAAATATAAGTTTTCCTAGGATTTTCTTTAACTGCAGATGACAGAACTAAGATACTTAATGGGAGTAACATTGGTGGTTTTCAATCTGCTGTTAAAATTGACACCAATTGATAAAGACATGCAGTAAAAAGATTAAAAAATATCACCTGTTCATAATGTTAATGAAAATGAAAACTGGTTTGTCATATTGTAGAGGAAGTGCACCATAAGTGGGCCCCTGGTTTGCTCTTTGCCAATTGACCACTTATTAAGTCCAATATTATTAAAATAAAAGCAAAACAAAAACAAACAATTTTCTGTTCATCAAAATTTTAAAATAAAAAGAATGTAAAAAAAAATTTTATACAATTTTTTCTCAAAATTCTAAAACATGACATTATTGGCGTTTGAGAAAAAGTGATCCTTGAGTGGGGCCCCTTATTTGTGTCCTAAAGCAGACCCCTTATTTCCCCAATGGTTCTTCAATTTTATTAAAATGTAGTTAATTAGGCACAAAAATCACATACATATAGGTCTTTTTCCACCCCTGAACACTCCACATGGGCCCAATCACTACACGTTATGCACTTCACCCACTGTTCTCCGCTGGTATCACTTGGCCAAAGCTGGGTGCAAAACATGCATTCAGCATCTTCGTCAGTAGGGTCCTCACCCAGTCTAAGAAAATTCATCGCTAAAGAACCCGATGGTATAGAATCCAATGTTTCGTTGTAAGAATCATCGTCATCGTCAGCTTTACGCTTTATATCTTGTGCAATGTTTGTTTGTGCTTCCCCACTTCTTCCCATTCCTCGAGCTATTTCCCACCCTCTTCCATTTCCTCGTCCTCTTCCATGGCACGTTCCTCTCCCTCTTTTCTCTTTTGATTCCACCAAGCTCATTTTATAGGGAGGGGATTTTATAATGTTATCAGAGGAGGGCTGTCGTCATCTAGTGGATATCTTCTTGACAAGTTTTGGGACTGGTCGGATCTGGAATGGGCTAACATCACATGAATTTGAAGGGACAGGTTAGTGTGACTGAGGTTGGTGTTGATGGTTGGCAGGATGTTGGTGTTACTGGATTTGATTGGTTGGGAGGAACTTCGATTTCTTCTTGGGAACCAGATATTTCTTCACACTGGTCAGAGGAAATGTCACTAAGGGACTGCAAATTTTCATTGCTATCTCCATAAAGTGGCTGAACTTCTTGTGTCGCTTCAGAAATAAATTCCGGCTTATTGAATATGTGTATATTCATTGGATAGATCCCTGTTACTTTAAAGTAATTCACTGCAATTGCTGCTGTTTGGCATTTAATGTAGGATTGCCCGAAAAGATCCACGGCGTCGTGGTTTGCTACAGCACTGTTATTTGTTAGCAGAAACTGGCGCACTGCCTCACTGTTATAAGTCTTCAGTGGCAATAAAAATGTTTTATCCAATGGTTGCATTTTGTGTGTCGAGTGTGGTGGCAGTAAGACAATGGTCACATTGTTTTCCCGTGCCTTGTCTATAACATTGATGTTTCGTGTATTGCTGTAATGCCCATCCAGAATCAGCAACACGGGCGAGTCTTTAGTCGGGTTGGTAGTTGCAACAAAATGCTGTAAACAAATGCGTCTGGATCCAACCAGAAGGGTGACGATGAAACAGTGTTACCAGAGGAGCTCCTTTTGTCAATTGTGCACTCATGTTTTTTCGAGGGAAAACCACCATAGGGGGGACGTAGTTGCCACCTGCACTCATTCAAACTATCACAGTTATTAACGAGCCCCTCTCAGCTGTTTTAAGACTTCCAATTTGGCGTTTATGTCTTAGACCAATCACTTGTGAAACTTTTGATTGCACGACCACGAGTCCACTTTCATCTTCGTTAAAAATCCTGGTTGGTGGTTATACATGAATCACTACATTGTAGAGGAAACCACACTGTCACGTATTCAAACAAGGCTGAAATACACATGAAACTGATCTTACAATTACTTTGCATGCATGTTACACATTAGCACTTTTCTGGAAGAAATATACACACATTTCAAACATTTCACTTTAGAAAACAGCCAGACACATGGCGGTGAGCCCTTTATATGTTATGCTACGTTTGCCTCAGCGGGATGTGGCTGGGAAGTACATACTGGCATCCCACGGAAATGTACGAAATCCCTTGTGTTTATGTTGCATGGCAACTCTTACAGCGGGTGGAGAGAAAAGGTGAAATATGAGAAAAGAAAACACAGCATGTGGCAAGTATAAATACAAGAAAAGAGAGGGAACATTTAGAAGCTGTGGCTAATCATGTAAAGTTCTTATTTTAAATGTCTGACATAATTATTTCCTGTCAGCAGTGCTTCCCTATAGAGTCTCTGGAATACACATCACTGGAGTCCACTCTAGGCACCTGCCATGTTTTCGTTTTGTCAAACCAACTTTCTGTCTCCTCATTAAAAACACTCAAATAAAATCATAAATCATTATTACTAGTTTGTATCTATCACTATTTTACATAACTTGCACACAGAGACGATGGTAACGCTTCAAAAACCCCCGAGAAAACTTTGAAACATCGAAAATCACCAAACCAACGCTATCACTTACGGATCATTTGGCAGACAGGCGAGCCGAGCCTTCTTCCCTACCCCCACTGCATCCGTCCACAGTAGTTCACCTACTCACCGTTAGATGTCGGAAGCATACAGCACCTTTTAGAGAGGAGGTCCACTATTATGAGGGTTATGTCCGGAATTCACAGTACACTGTCACACATTTTTTCCACAACTGTAATGTTGCCCATGCCATTGTCCATGTGGCACGCGTTGTAGTGACTGGCTTCGCTCGACGCCAACACACTGGCATGATACTTCTCGACCTTGCCTGAGCCTTCGACTCCATGCCTCATCAACTTCTCATCACTCGCATGTCAGCCATGGACATTCCGCCCCATCTCACCCACCTCATCTGCTCGTACCTGGAGGTTCGCTCCTACCAGGTGCGGGTGGATGGCACACTATCTCACCCCCTCCACATTCCCGCCGGAGTTCCCCAAGGCTTGGTCCTTTGCCCCCTTCTCTTTGCACTCCACATCGCCGATTTGAAAGTCCCTCCCACCACCCATGTCGTTCAGTACGCTGACGACACATGCCTCTTATCATCCTCTGCCCACGAAAACCTCATCAGTGGTCACCTTAGTCGTGGCCTCACATCACTCAACAACCAACTTCGCGCCCTTGTCATCGGGCTGAATCATTCCAAGTCTACCTCCATTCTCTTTTCACGCCATCGTACACCTGGGAACCTCCCACCCAGGATCGCCGCCACCCCCATCCCTGGTCACCTACCCTTAGGTACCTGGGAGTCATATTCGACTCACATTTCAATTTCATCCCACACCTCGATTCTGTCACCACCAAAGCACGCACCACCATGGTTCACCTCGCCCCAGTTCTTCGTCCATCCTCGGGAACTCCCCCCGAGGTTCGTGTCCAGGTATTCCGCACATTCATTCTCCCCATCCTCACTTACGTCTGCCCAGCCTGGACTCACGTCACCACTCACGCACTCCGTCCACCCACTCACATTTTCTTCCGCTCACTTCGTCTCATTCTCTGTCTACCGCTCCCAATCACCTGTCATTTCGAGCTCCCCATCGCTCACCTCCTTCACTTTTACGTCACCCTCGCCAACCTCACCGACAACTTCACTCATTCCTGCTCTCGCCGCCCATTGCTCGCTACGCAGCATCTTCGCAGAGACGCCGCCCTCGTCGTTCTGGAAGAAGACGACCCGAGGTGACGACGGCTCAGACCAAGGCTGACGTAGCACTGGACCATCAATCGTGCCACCCCTCATTGCCCCCAATCACAACTTAAACTTCACCCCATAAAGTAACTGACTTCCATGCGTCAATCTACACTTCGCCCGTACCTGACTGCCTCTTCACGCGTGCCGGAACGCCTTATAACCGGCATGCTCCCCTTCTATACACTTACCACATTCACCTAAATAAATGACACCAACGCCCATCATCTTGCTTAACTAGCCCGTAAGAACCTACTGGTCGGAAGGGCAACACTACACATACACGTAATTCTGGGTACAACACTTTCTACACATAAGAAAAAAAAAAATCCTAATCGGAATTACACCTAGTGGGATGGTGAGCTTCAAATCTAATTGCTACAGTGGCAGTTCGAGTGACATTTATCACAAATGATTTCGGGTTGCTGCATTTATCATAGAAGGGAGACAAATTTGCGGCTGATAAAGGTTTTCGTGGAATAAAAACAATGCTCGCCGACAAACTGATCATTGTTGTTACTAGATCATATCTGCTTGATGGCACATTAACAACTAAATAAGTGGAAACTATCTACAGCATTGCCACTGCATTTAGAGAATTAAAATATTTAACATTTTACACAAGTTATGAATTGAACTGCTCCCAAATGTTTTTGAGCTAGTAGAGAGATTTTGGCGGCTCTTAACATCATGGTCTTGAGAGCCGATGAGGGTGAAGCGAGGTGGGTATGTAGCAGCGCCGGCATGCAGAGGCGGGGTAAACGCGAGACACCCGAGAAAGCCCGCCTGACCAGCGGCATCGTCCAGCACGATTCCCACATGCGAAAATCCTGGAATCGAGTCCGGTTCGCCTAGGTGGGAGGCGAGTAGTCTAATCGCGGCCCCCGCTCTCAAATATTGATGACATTGCTTATATTTGTTGTATTTTCGTAAAAATGTAGTCTTCCGTAGTACGTAATGTGAAACGAAGACAACTGTGTTTTGGTTGATAGTGAGGAAAATAAAATACTCCTTTTGTATTAATTAAAGTCTGGACATATTCTTCTTCCTCCTGACAAATCTTCTGTATACTAGCTTCAACACTGTCTTCAATTTCGCATGTGTTATACAGAGGTACATTCGAAATCTTTAAAGGTATCTCACTATATTCATCTTCATGTGGTTCTGGTTTGGTATATTTACATTCCAACCATATATTATATTTTACTGCACCTTTTCCCATCTCGCCTTTAAGTTGATCTATAATATTCTGTTTCATATGCTTAAGATACGTACAAATATCGTCCACCATGCCTGATAAATAAGATGCAACATATGTCTTCATAAGACCTCGAAAAGCAGATTCTTTCAGTATGAATCCATTCTCATTTTGAACTTTTGCAACAGATACAGGTGTAGGCACTTTATATGTTTACATATTTACATAGTTTAATACAACTCGCTGCATAGTTTTACTGTATGGTCATGTGTTTCACATCGCATGTTGTCTGGAATGCCTGTCACTTCATAACACGAGAACTTACGACCACACTTATAGCAACAAGTAGTGTAGTAAGCCCATTGCATCTTCTTCATACATTCTCCAAATTTCTCATGTTGGTGAACACTGCAACTTTTACTAAAGGCCTTGCAGCAGTAGCAAAATGAATATCTTGATGCCTGTGGAGAACTGTTCATGTCCAGGTCAGATGTTGATGGTGACAGCGCACCAGTGCATCCAATGCAGCAGGTGTCTGGCCTTCACATTTTTTTAATGTAGGCAATAAACTACATCGCTTATCCGGAACAGGAGATAGTCCATCACATGTTGCAAGATGTCTTTTTAAGTTATTATTTCTTCGAAATTGAGACTTGCACTGTTCACATGTTAAGGTAGATTGCTTTATGTTCATAGAACAACCAGGTTCATGTCGACGTTCATGACAGCTCTTAGTAAATGACTTCTTGCAGGAACAGCACAAATGGCTTTCCAGCATATTTTCCATCTTTGCTCGAGACAATGGTTTTTTCCTTTTTTTTTTTAATTTTAGAAAAGGTACAAACAAAGAAAATTGCCAACAAAACATGTGGCGAACAGAAAATGAAAAGGTACTGCTCCAGTGCAAGGCTCTTTCAGGATAACAAAATGAAGTGAAAAGAACACACTATACAAAACTAAACAGGAAGATCAGACACAGCAAAATGAAATGAAGTACAGTAAAAGCAAGGTGAAAAAAAGATAAGAAAAGGAAATCATAAGGCGATGATAGAGACGAGAAACAAAATACTTAAGGACTAAGAAAACAGAAAAGCCCCCAGGAGGGGTGCAAGCAAACAGAATACATTAGACAGAACACTGTACAATAGGTAAACGCCGGATACATGAGCAGACGGAAACGAAGATCCTCTTCAAGTCCTCAAGTGCGAAGCACACACACAGTTAAACACTTATACGAAAATGCTCTAATCGCATGCCTCACACTACAGGTGAGGAACACTTACACAGCACAGCACTAACTCAGAGACGAACACAGACGACAGTTGGGCAGGCCGCCCAGGCATAGAGCAGTACATGCAGTGTGCCAAGGCTAGGAAAGCCCGTGTAGCAGAAAATCCCTGATGCGGCGGTGGAGGCGCTGTTCCAGGACATTGTAGTCGCCGAGGCGTCGCACCAGCTGGTTCGGGTGACGACAAGCATGACGATAAAAGCGAGCGGCAGCATCAAATATGACATCCCGCAGTGGACGAACACCAGACAGGTCGAGAAGCTCAGACACTGGCATTGAAAATGGCGCACCAAGGAGCAGGCACAAGCAACGGCGTTAAGCAGAGATGATGGGGCGCAGACTAGACAGGGAATATATGCCCACACCACAAAAGCATAAAGCATAATGGGGAACATCAGCAACCACCAAAGACACAAACGAGCCCCTAATAGTAGCGGACACACAGGAAGAAGTAGAGGATGAACAGACCAGAGGGCCCCAGCAGCATGACCAATTGTTCTTTGCAGATGGTGGGGCCACAACAACGGTGCATCAAGATGTACCCCCAGATATCGGCCAGTCGCCTGCCAGGACAAGACCTGACCCATAAAAGTAGGAGCAACAGGAGGCCGGGAACACTGTTTGGTCAGAAACACAAGTTTGGTCTTGGCAGGGCTGGGTCGTATGCCGCAGCGTAGAAAATATGAACCCCAGGGAATGCGAAGCCACCTGAGCACACGCTGCCAGTACGGGCGCACATGGGTACTGGTAAACAGCTGCCCGAGGAAGATCGGGCAGGTCAGCTATGTAGAGGGCGAAGAGCAGTGGACTCAAAAGTGATCCCTATGGAACACCAGCATGAACAGGAAATGACGGAGACAGCTCGCGCAAAATGCGGACCTGTAAAGGCCGAGACGTCAGGAAACGGGAAGATAGCGAGCAGGCGTTCGGAAAACCGAAGTGACGGAGTCAAATACCTTCGCCAGGTCCAAAAGAATTAGCACCAAGTGGTGGCGAGCGCAAAACCCAGCCGTAATCCAGCCGAAGACCGATGATACGGCATGAAGCACACTGTGGCGGCGCCGAAAGCCGAACACATCTGAGCGCGAAAACGTCTGAGCAGTATTCTTTCCACCACCTTCGTGAGAAGAGGAAGCAGAGGGATAGGCCGGTATCCAGATGAGAAACTGAGGTCGCCGCAGCGTCGAGGAATGGGCACCACAATCGCTCGCTTCCAGCAGACTGGATAGTGCTGCATACGAAAGACGGCATTGACGAGGATAACGATGATACTCCTCCATCGAGGCCTGTGGGCGGGCAAACTGCCAATGTGCGTGAAATCGATCACATGCACAAAGCGTGGAATGGAGTGCTGGAGGAAATAGATCACGAAGGCACCAGGTCGGGTAGCGAGGAATAGCGGCGGAAGCTGCAGCTGAAACGGAATCGACAAATGAAGCAACGACAGTGTCCAGTTCAGCCGGCGTGCGAGGAGAGATCGAAAGGTCAAACAACTAATCCAGCAGGAAGCGGAAACGGTGCCAATCGGCCCGGCTGAAGTCCCAGTGGAGGGAGGACCGGTCGGGCGACACAGGAACCATGAGGCCCGAAAGCACCAGCAGATGGTCAGAGTCGAGGCCAGTCCGAACCCAAGGAGGTGTGAGCAGAATATCCGGTGAAGAGATGAAGAAATCAAGAACTGAAGAATGATGACCGATAAGAGCAGGCACAAAAGTGCAAGAACGAGGAGTAGAAAGAAGAAAACAATGTGAGGAAACAAGAGATAAAAGGCCATGGCCACGAAAATCGGAGACTGGGCAGTGCCAGAGAGTATGACGACAGTTAAAGTACCAGAAGAAAACAAACGAAGAGTCCATGGAAGGCAAGGCATACAGAAAAGAAGCAGGAAAATCGCAGTGAGGAGGAAAGTAGACTGCCACAGTGGTGAAGGGAAGATGTCCACCTAAAATGCGAACAGCTACAGCTTCCACCTGCAGACCACGGGGCACCTGATGTCGATAGTGGCGGAGATCTGCACGCACAAGAAGTGCCACACCACCCCGGGGAGCAGGGTGACGATCAGCAAGGTGAACAACATATCCAGGCACTGCGAAAGCGATGGAGGGTTTGAGCCAAGTCTCGGATACACTGACAACAGAAGGACGAAGACGGGCCAGCAAAGCGAGAAACTCCAGGTGGTGCACAGATAAGGAACGAGCGTTTCAGGCCATTAAGAAACTAGCCATGGGAGGCTGCAACAGGAGTGGAATGGAATGCCTCGCACATCTTCAGAAGGAGCGCCAAACCAAGAAACAGGGCCTCGCATTTATCGAAGAGGGAGGCACCCGAAAGAAAGGAATCAACTACGCTGCGAAGACGAGGCAGCCAGGAACAGATGTCGAGCTGGCGGAAGTGATCGAAGAGCTCCCCGAAGGAAGCCGTAGCAGAATGGTCAGCAGAGGAGGAAGAGGTAGAAGCGGGAACTGGACGGGCAGCATCGTAGTCCACTAGCCGGGAATCAAATGACATGGAAGGCCCCACAGGGGTAGACGTAAAAGAGGCCCCCGCCACAGAAGGATGAGCCCCAACACCAGAACGTGACTGAGCCCATTGACGCCGCTCGCGAGAAGTAAGCCATTGCTGCTTAGCGTGACATTGTCTGTAGTTCGCAGTGTGGCCGCCCTGACACAGACAGCAAGCAGGAGGGTGGTCCAAAGGATGAGAACACTGACGTGAAGTGTGTGGGCCACCACAGCGAACACATCGGGGCGCCTTGTTGCAAGTATGGGAGGAATATCCAAACCGCTGGCAGTGGAAGCACTAAGTTACACGACCACAATTGCGATACAGTTCCATCTGCATGCCCACTCTGTTGAGATGTCGAAGACTAAGAGTGTCGTGAAGAGACACACGGCCGTCAAGCACCACCAGGAAAAGAGGCAAAGGCTCTGGAGATTTGCCACGGTGGTCTATCCGGACAACCGTCTTCACAGGAATCCCAAGTACAGAGAATGCCCCCTGGATGTCCTCAGGAGGCATGTCAATAGGAAGGTGTCAAAGGACCACGCGTGCGTTACGGTCCTCAGGGCAAGTCCACGTATGGAATTGGTCGCCCCTGGCCCGAAGAAGCTCCACCATCTGGTAGTGGTCCTCACGCGACGAGATCTGGAAGGTCGTACTCCTGTCATAATTGGTGGCGATCATGCCAGGGAACCTGGTGCATAATTCAGCCATAAATCGAATGGCAGCACCACCAAGACCGCCCTGCCGGACAATAAGGGGAGGTTTTTCTGGCTGCTGACGAGGAACATCAGAAGTGTGGGCCAGAGTAGGAGCACGGGGAGCGGGGTCCGCAGGCGGCGCAGAAGATAGACCAGAAAGCGACATAACAGACGGAGCACCCAAGGATGACGAAGTGGCTGCAGCAAGAGTGATAGAGACCGACAAAGTAGCAGGAAGGCCTCTGAAACGCTTGGCGCGCCGACGAGGCGACTGAGGAGGAACAGCAAACATGGGGGCAGGAAGTAAAGCAGAATAAACCTCAACAGAAGGACCACCAGTCCAATCGTCGTGCGCAGCCCAGTCCACATGGTCGGATTCCTCCGAAGGAGAACAACAGGCCGCTTGGAGGAACCCAGCGGGAGTGTGTCTATGGATAAGTCCACTACCGAAGCTGGCAAGGAGACAGCGAAACGCGAAGCCAAGGAAGCAGAAAAGCGAACCAGTGAAGCCCGCCGAGACCCAGATGGCCCTGCATAGGAGAAAACCCGAGCAGACGAAATGTGCAGTACAGACGAGGCAAGAGGGTCAGCAGTAAAAGGAGAACGCTGACCAGTCGGCGCCGATAACGAAGACCCAGCGAGACTGCAGGAATCGAGAGCAGCCTGACGAGCAGCAGAAACCACCTCCGGACGAAGAGGAACCCCTCCTGAGACAGCAGAGACTGGTGAAGGCAGGTCTGCAGAAACATGGTCCACAGCAATGCCATCACACACCACAGGCGCTGTGCAAACCGACGTGGTACAGTGAAATCCCGATATTTCGCATCCCGATTATTCGTATATCCCGCTAATTCGTACAAATTTGCCGGTCCCTTGAGAAAATCCCTTTAATTCGTAAAAAAAAAAAAACACTACTCTCTTAACGTTAGTACACAGGGGAATCGCACAAACACTACATTTAGTATAACTATTATAGGTAATTATTACTCAGCATTACCATTCATTTTGCTCAGAAACTGTTAGAAATATGAGCGTCCTTGTTCATTCCTTGTACTTGCCTTCCACACTCAAGGAAACAACACGGGAAGTGAACTGCGTGTATAGTTATGTACATCTCAGCGAGTTACAGATGCGTATATATTCTCAATCGCCTCTGCAATAAAACGTAAATATCAGCAAGCGTGTAATTTACATTCCCAACGTTATAACACAGGCCCTTTCAACCACAGCAGGGAACAAACACTACATTTAGTATAACTATTATAGAGGACTATTATTTATCATTATTATTTATTTCGCCCAGAAACTGTTTCAATTATGAGGGTCCTTGTACATTCCAAATACTTGCGTTTTCCTCACAAGAAAACCACACGGGAAGTGAACTGAACATATAGTTATGTACAACTCAGAGAGTTACAACTGTTTGTATTTTATCAATCGCTTTGCAATAAAACGTCGTAGAATTGAGGAATCGTGTAATTTACAATCTTTTAACCTAATAACACAGGCTCTATCAACCAGATAAGGTAACAAACACTACATTTAGTATAACTGACTGTCATGAACCGCACGTTCACGAGTCCTTTTGCCCACTGACTGCCACAGTATGTCCACACCAGACGCACCACACCGACAGGCTTGTGGGCACGGCACGAGTGCATTAGTGCCTATTATTTATTCAGTTTATTTCGGCAGTGTATTTGTTAATAGTGTCAGTGTGTAATTAATAAATAATTTGTTTTGTCATCGGAGACAATCTGCCCAGCCACAGCCAGAGACATGTGACATTCTACATTTGGCAATGCTGTGGCTGGTGCAATGAAAACATTTAGAATAAGTATTATCATTTTTATTATGTATTTGTGTAAGGGTAATTATGTTTTCTTGTGTTAATTTAGTTCATATCATTTTCCATCCCATAATCATCTTTCAGTGTATATTGTGTTTCACCGTCTCACCGCATGGCGTCGGCTGCGCCTAGGCGGCGGAAGCCGGCGCACATTTCCGCCCAGTATTCGCCAGGACTTGGACGAGCTCGGACGTTACGCTCTCCCCACTCCGCAGAAGCCCTAGCAAGGACATCATCTGTCGAACAGTATCCAGTCGCATCCATAACATTATAAATCATTATCATCATCTCTTTCCTTACTTAACTTGCATAGCGCCGAGGGGAGAGCGACGTTATTATTTATTTGGAATCAAAAGTGCATTTCGAGCTTCACATGATAAGACCACGTGGTCGCTTGTAGTTCCGGGCCATTCAGGCCACGTGTCTTCTGTATAGTTGAGTGTACATAACGGGGTAATAAATACCTTAACAACCAGCACCACTGTTTTTATTGATAATGAAGTAAGGTGTGTGAGGTGGCCCACAACCTCGGCAACTTGTGTATGACGGAGCGTCATACGTGCAACGTGGCAACGTGTGTATGACGGAGAGTCCCTAGGCTGTCGGCCGAACGACCCTACATCTCATCAGCTCACCACAGAGCTGTGGCACCGGGCACACACATATTACTTCACAACTCTGGAAACACCGCAGATCAAGTTTGCTTTATCGTCGTAGCCAAGCTTGGTCACCTCAAATTGGCGCGCCATCTTATGGGCGAAATGTCGAAAACACGTGTAAAACTGTGAGTGTGGAGCGCGGGATCGCCTGGTTTTTTTAATTTGTATGTGTATTTATCTCTCGTTGCGCCACGAGATAATCGATTGTGTAAATTAGATAGGCAATATCGAGAGACGTGTATTAAGAGCAGCCGCCATGTTTACCAAGAGCCATTTGGACAGTTACCAATTAAATACAGAAAATTTTAACTGGACGACATCAAATGGCAAGAGTGAAAATTTATGTTTAAAATGCTAACTAACAAGAACCCTTTTTGTGCGAATAAGTGTCTGTGTGAAGAAGGAGCAAATGCGCGACGACTCGCGGAGAACATTAAAGCGAGCAACAGTGAACTAATAAAAAAAGCCGTTATCAGCACTGCAAACGGTAAACAAGCATGGTTATGTGTCGAGTGTAACCGACCGCGGGTTTTCAGGAATGACTTGGGCGTTAACAGCCATGTGTGCCAGTGCGATCTAGGACAGCCACGAGGGACATTGTACCAGTCCGAAACAACTGGACATAGTGTAGAGGCTACCATAGTCGACATTTTTCGTGAGCGAAGGTGCTCGAAACAGATCATCTGTGCAGGGGTAGGTGAAGGGACAGTACCTTGCCGAGTGTGTCACCGAAGTCACCACAGTGTGTGCCTAATGGTAACCGAATGCGCGACCGTGGACAGTCGTGGTAATATTCGGTGCGACGAGTGTGTGCTGCATTTCGGGCGCGAACGGTTGGCCTACGTACCCTGGGCGACAACACCATTCTCAGTCACTGAAGACCATGTGCGTAGAAGCCGACACCACAGCCCAAGGGGGCACTCTTCCAGCATCGAGGGAGCAACAGCGCCATGGGGAAGCCCATTGGCGCCACTCACCACACCTGGCTTCGTGTGGCCTCTACAACACCAGGAGGCCAGAGCAACCCCAGCAGCGATGGGATCAGCCGGAGAGACGGGCATGACACCAGNGCAACCCCAGCAGTGATGGCACCAGCCGGAGAGACGGGCACGACACCAGCCCGCTTCCAGTCGCTGCCAACCTTCGCTGGACACCTCATGGAGGACCCGCAGGCGTTCCTGAGCGACATCACAGGACGACTAACCAGGTACTGTGTCAGTGAGGTGGAGTGGCCTAACTGCGTTGGAGGACAGCTGTCTGGGGAGGCACGTACGTGGTGGCGGGCCATTGATAATTACAACATGCAATGGGCCGATTTTCAAAGTGCCTTCCTAAGACAGTTTAATGCCGTGCAGTTTTGGAACCGCAGGGGGAGTANAGAGCCGTGCAGTGTTGGAACCGCAGGGGGAGTGTGAGACGCTAACAACATTCACAACGCGGAAGGTTAACCTCCTCAAACATTTTCACCCAAACATGCAGGACCCAGACATTTTAGAGGTGGTTGCCTCAATGGTGAGGCCCGAATTTAAGTTAGTCCTAGCCCCACTCATTCATACAGACATAGAACAGTTCATGAGGTCCATGGCCTTACTGGATCAGACCAAAGTGTACCATAGGGGAAGGGAGGGGCCACAACAAGCACAACCCCGGGATCACAGTGCGTGGAGGGGGAGTTCGCAGCCATCAGCTGTACTTAGCAAAGGATAAGTGCACCAGACCGAACAGCGGGACAGGGGGAAGAGACAGACTGCTAACCCCATATCAGCCCGTTCAAACACGGCGGTTAGGAGGGAAGGCCCCCCCTTTTCCATGCTGGTACTGCCAAGGTCAGCAGTACCACTGGCACAACGAGTGCCCTAACCTAGGAAACCGGAAGCAAGTAAACAATAACGACAGCAAGACACAAGCGGGAAACTAGCTGGCGGGGTAGGCGAGCTGGACCCGGAATTAGACTGCCGTGCTCACTCAGTACTCTGTTAACGGAAGCAGGCACCGAGAATATACGCCAGGTGTGGTTTACTCGTGCAATAGCTTATGAACTTTGCGATGCTGCCACTGCTAGTGTAATTACCCGCTGGACAGAGTGCTGTACCGGCGACAGACATACGACCTGCATGAACAGAGGTAAAATTACTTGGATTTGATTTGATTTAATATTTGTTTTATTTTTTCAATTGACCCTTTACAGAATGAGTACAAGAACAGTAATTATAAGGTATACATGCATTCCAGCCCTTAAATTTGGCTCTTCTACAGAACAGACCTTTAGGAGACAGATGTAAACTGAAAGAATAGAGAAAAACAATAATTAGTGAAACATTCTGGGGAAAAAATCGCCAAAACCCCAAGTGACCATTAGAACTAAAAATTTAAACAAACAAACCAACAGGAAGAGGTAAACTTATCATGAATAGTCAGAACGGACAGGAAAAAGGAAGTGATGTCGCGGCGGGCAAGGCGCCCACAACCTTAGGTGTTGCTGTATTAAAAGCATTTGAGACAAGTAAATGGGTATAGTGTGTAAGTCGTGGCGGACAAGGCGTCCACAACCTTAGGTGTTGCTGTATAAATTTTGAAACAAGTAAACGGGTGTAGTGTGTATGTCGTGGTGGACAAGGCGTCCACAACCATAGGTGTAAATATATTATATGTGTGAAAAACATAATGGGACACAGCTACCGCGCCCAGAACGGAGGCTCAGGCTGTTCTCCCCTTTTTCCCCAAATATAAAATAGAGAAATCCCCAATTCAAAATAAAGATTCACCTCAATCCCTAGAATAATTAATAATAAACATAGAAAGCTAAGTAATATTATTTACACAGTAACTTTCAAAGCCATGACCATTTAAATTTTAATTTTTATCTTTAATTTTTTTTGTTGCAATAGAACTTAATAACTTTAATTCAAAATATAACTTTAAATTTAAAAATAAATTAAGCCAGTGTTTGATTCGGTATGGCTTTAAAAAAAAAAAAAAAAAAAAAAACCAACAAAAACACAAAAATTTATTTATTTATTAAATAAATTAGCAGGCCTTGCCTCCTAAAACCTCTGCCAGACGAGCGACAATATTTCGGCTTAGAATCCGCTTTCACAGAACCAAAACCGCAACGAAGCACCTTGGTCTTCACGGCGGTTATTAACAAGTCCTGAATTTTAAAATTCCGGGTTTTTAGGAACCACTCCTCTCCTTTCCCCCCACAGGCAGGGAAGGAGAGGAAACAGTTAATGGGTACCAGGTCACCTGGCGCTACCCAGGGGTCCTTTAACAAAACGACTGCTGGCTTAGCCTCAGAGCAAACAATTTAATCTACAGCCAGGCGGGACAGGCTAGCTGGCCCCAACCTGGGTTGCAAGAAATGACATACAATAGGGAGGACAAGAGCCCTCACAAGGGTTTGTACTTCCCCCGCGCTGAGGGAGTAGCGTCCCGGTGATGCACAATGGCGGCACTCAAAAAGCAGGTACCGAAAAAAAACAGTACACAGAATATATACTAAATGAGAAGACACTAGAGCAATAGAACAATTGATGATTGCCCTCGAGAAGGACAGGCGATGCCCGATATAAAGGGCTAATGGCACAAAGTGTCCTGACATGTAAGCACAAAAGTCATGCCTATCACTCCTAAAACTAAGTGTTGGAAAGGATGGTACCTATAGACCGTAGCAATTTTTTCTGAGAAACACCATACATTATGGTGAATCAATGTGCAGCACATGAAATGAAAGGCACTGGTCCGTCGACGGACATGTAAAGTACAGTTATGCATATAAAGAGCCACTATTACAGGCAGTGACACTATCAAATAGTAATCCGACTAACCATTATAAAACGGGATTACATAATTGATTCTCAATACATATGAGAAGCGGGTACCAACCAGAACACATATATTAGACACACAACATTAGGTAATACTAGAATAATTGATTATACAACACACTTGGAAATTATTGGCTATAATATAGTAGTGACACCTTTGTAAAAGGGGCGAGAGAATAGGACCCCCATGAGAAACTGATTATCCTCATGAAAGGACATTCAGAGTCCGAAATATAATTAAATAAGTACTGAGAGTAGCCAGGTATGAACTACAAATGTAATGCCTGACACATCGAGAATGAAGTAACAACACACGTTTTCCAACAGAGCCCTAGGCCCCGACCTGTCATGCCCGGACCGCTCCGACGGCCGGTAAAACTATATTAGGGAACATCCAGCGTTAGCGAGACAATAACTATCAACCAGAAATGAAATAAATACTGAAAAAGGATAAACCAGTTATAGTAAAAGGAGTAGAATTAAGTGAGGTCGTCTTGCTCGCTCCCGCATCTACTGTTGCTTTTTTTGAAAGTTTAGGCACAGTACTGCGGCGAATCGTGCTGGTTACTTGCTTGTTCCAGGCCAGTGTGAAAAAGTATTATTTTTGTTAGAAGAGGACTACGATCAGCATCTCCAGTCCCGGGTTTTTCCTTGTGAAAACTCGGGAAAAAGGTAACACTGCCTAGCCAGGTTTTATTTAAGCGTGGTTCAAGCGTCTGGTTTTTCCTGGCTGTGTTTCCGGTAGAGGGAAGCAGTTAGAAAAGCCAGTTTGTGGAGGACTGTTGTTTATAGGGTTAGCTAGGCCTTAAATTATTTTATTAGTCCCCCCCCACCACCCCACGCCCCC
>NQII01000101.1:380135-448449 GCA_002778355.1 Clitarchus hookeri | reverse complement strand
TCGTTGGGAGTTTTGGGGCATTCGCCCCGCGCGTGCGACCCCGCGCACCGCAGGCAACGAAACGGGCGGCCGCACTCGGAGGCGACATGCCCCCAACTCTGGCAATTGTGACATTGCACCGGTCTGCCACTACCTCTGTAGTCTTCGAATCGGATGACAACGCCTGCAAGATAGCGGAGTTGACGGACCTGTTGGAGTATCTGTAGGTTTTCAAAGACAATAATGAATTTGTTGATGGGATGCGACGCTACCCCTCCAGTGGATAACTGGCACACATGTACCGGGGGATACCCCAGGTCCGCCAACTCCGCTTCTACGGTAGCAGCGTCTGCCGCGGCTGGCAACACTAGCACAGTCCGCGGCTGACGTGCCTGGGCGATAGGATATGTGTGGTAGGGGATGCCATGATTCTTGAAATAAGTTAATAGAACCTCACGGTCCTCCATACATGTGGGGTGATACCGGGGTTTCCCCCGCACATAATAGACAGTAAATGACCCTTTCAGGTCTCGACGAAGGTCTCTATTTGCTTGTAATGCATTCGGGGGTAACCCAGAGTTCACCAAAATGGGCGGGATACGGCGTGCAGAAGGCTGTTGGGATGCGGACGGATCCTTACTGCGGGGGTGGCCCACTGGCATGCGCGGTTCACCCTTCCGCCGCTGATGTAGTGGAGATGTAGTTGAAAACGAAGTGGAAGCTATTGGCGCTGGAGGAACGGTTTGCTGGGGGGGCTGTGATACCCCAGCGGATGGAACAGTAGCATGCAGAGAATCTGAGACGATCGGGGATGAAACTCCCGATTGCGCAACGACTGACATCGGAGAAGGCGGTGCTAGTGATAGGAGTGATGACACTGCATGTCGGTGTAGCAAGCGTTGTGTAAACTGATTTTGTCGGGGCAGCCGAGGCCGTAGTGACCGTTGTGATAAGATCCGTAAGCCGAGTCGCTGCCCTTACTGTAGTTACTAGGTCTAGCTGGGCGGCTCGAAATCTGGATGCGTAGGCCATAGGATCGGAAGTTAACTGGGATAGGCGGGACTCCGAACCACCAGTCCGTATGGGGGGAACTGAAGCGCTGGTATCGTAGCCGCTGGCAGCTTGATCCGAATGGACTTGACGGGGATCTTGTACACGACTTGTAGTGTCAGAATGCACTTGAGCGCCAGTATCCCCTTGTAATGCACTATTTGGAGCGTCTTCCCCGCGGTTCTGCGCGAGCGGCTTATTACGTTTGCGGGGACTGCGTTGGGGCTTCGGTGGTTTCGGGGTTAATTGGCTGGAGTGTAAGCGTTTTTCCCGTGACTTCTTTACGTCCTTGCGGACGGTTTCGCGGGCAGTGGAAAATATACCCCCGGTGTCGTCTGCATGCAATTTGCGAAAGATTTGTTTAGTTATTATGGCTTTGATGCCCGCTTTGCTATATGCGGTGCGACCCGAGGATGGCGCTAGCTCGCCCTCCGAGAAGCTATCGGAAGTATTTGAAGAAGTTACTACATGTACAAATTGTTCGATCGGGGGAGCAGGGCGCTCAGACGACCCCAAGGGCTTGGGTGATGACGGAGCAGACGGCTGGCCACTTAAATCCATGACGTCAATGTCACTGGCACTCGAATGTTCACTCGCCATTACTAAGGATATTGGGAAATGCAAATGAATAGTAGGACTCGTAATCTGACGAACGGCTACTGTCTTTGGCCAATATGAAGTAACACATATTGCGCAATATGGTGCAATAATCTGAAAGGCAGCTGCCGTCTTTGACCAGTGTTAAATTACGCAATATGGTGCAATCCACTACGCGACCCGCACTGCGCGCAGAAGCCCATAACCATGACAAGAGTGAAGGGTTAACACACACGCCCCTAAATAGCTGCGGAAACGATCGGACGGGTTTGTCAAAATCGGATAAAGTCATTGAAAGTTCACAACTTACAGTTCTGTGCGTCCTGCAGAGACAGCAGCAGTGCAAAACACCGCCGAGGCTACACACACTCGTTGCATACACTGCTCTCGTTAGAGCCACTGAATTAGTAAAGGGCGCCGAGACCAGCCCGCTGAATGCTCTCAATGTATGGTAGGCACTGTCACACGTCGTACACAGCTGAGGAAAAGTACACTCTTTTCACACACGAAGTAACGTACCCACACAATTCACTTTCCCGCACTAGCGCGACTTGGACATGACGAGATGTAGAGAGCGACCTGCAAACCAACTTGGACGTCTATGTGATTGCCGTTAACGTGTGAGGCGTACCTGTCTACAATATAAGAAGGGACAAGGGTTTGAACCTGCCGCAGTAGACATTTGTGTATCATTCAGAAGAGAACTATCGTCCGTCATGTGCAATACATTTAACGTACGTGACTGTGTGACGTTTCTGCCAGAAGATGTGAACTTGTACTCGAGTTACTTTATTGGTCATAATTCTAACAGTTTCTGAGCCAAACGAATTATAATGCTGAATAATAATCATCCATAATAGATATTCTAAATGTAGTGTTTGTTCACTTCTCTTTTTAATAGGGCCTGTATTATAACGTTTACATGATTGCTCATACCTACGACGTTTTACTGCAGAGGCGATGCATTTGTATCTCGCTGAGATGTACATGATTATATGTTCAGTTCACTTCCCCTGTGTAAGCAAGTATTTGGAATGATCAGATAATCCCATAATTGCAACAGTTTCTGAGCAAAATGGATGATAATGCTGAATAAGGATTATATATAATTAGTTATAATAAATGTAGTGGTTGTTCCCTTCTCTGGTTGATGGAGCCTGTGTTATAAGGTTAAGAGTGTAAATTACATGATTCCTCATATCAACGACATTTTATTGCAGAGGCGATTGATTATATATAGACAGTTGTAACTCGCAAAGTTGTTCATAACTATATGTTCAGTTCACTTCCTGTGTTGTTACCTTGCGAGTAGAAAGCAAATATTTGGAAAGAACAATGACGCTCATAATTCGAACAGTTTCTGAGCCATAGAATGATAATGCTGAATTATAATCATCTAAAATAGTTAAACTATATGTAGTGTTTCTTCGCTTCTCTTGTTGATAGGGTCTGTGTTATAGCGTTCAGAGTGTAATTTAGATGTATATATAAAATTTTGTGAAGAGTAACAAGTGTTACATACGCTGAGTTGTGTGTGCAAGAGAGAGATTTGTACGTCGGCGGTGACTCCTGGATACATATACGAAAAGTAAACATTGTCGCTACTTTCGTTGAACCGTCAAAATCTGGCCAACTTACATGAGACAAACTTTATATGAGATATTCACTCAACAGTCGCTTACCGTCCGACCACTGTGGAAAAATCTAGTTCTCAGTCACTCACTCTCCCTCTCTCTTGCCGACAACGTAAGCGTCACACTAGTAAGATTGATTTGGGTTAAATGTACTTACCACCCCAGCAGCGGAGAACACTTACTACAGACGATGGATGTGCAGAGCAGCAGTTGTAGTTTTGATGCAAAATGGGTGTTGTGAAGACTCCGAATGCAGGCAGCAAGCGGCGTAGTGTACAGGTGCCATATCACAAGTAACAAACTACAGATATACGGGAGGTATTTATACTGTGAGAAATTGAGCGGGTTAGTGGGTGAAGTGACTGGTCCTCCTCCCCCCTGCAGGCACATCAGCCGGAACAGCGTGAAAAAGGTTTTGAAGTTGTGTTCAATTTGGATACGGATCGTTCTATTGTGCATTTCATTTTGAGTACCTATACATTACTACATTATCAGGAGGTTAGTCTATAACACTAACAACAACCATTGTTTTGTATTCTCATAAAATAAAAAGTATTAATTAATCTAGGAACTCTTTCTTATCAAGAATTTTCTGGTTGTCTAATGTGTATTCAGAATAGACACCGTAGTTTTAACTTTTGTACATTTATGCATCAGCTGATACAGGATTTTGTAAATGGTACTTTGTTTGTTTTGTATAAATCAAGTTGCCACTCACTGACTGTCAAAATCTGGCCAACTTATATAAGACAGAAAATAGCTCTAGGCTACCGCTCACTCACTCTCTCTCTGTCTCTCTCTCTCTCTCTGTCTCTCTCTCTCTCTCAGTATTGTCTGTGAACAAAATCCTTATAGGGCCTACTGATTAGTGCAAAAAAATTATTATTATAAACCATGTTATTCAGAAAACTTACAGCCACTAATGTGTAATTGTGTTTTCTATGATGTTGAATTCCCTGTTCGAACACTGTGAAAATTTAAATGTTACCGCATTGTTAGAATTTTTCGGCTAATTTTACTTGTCTCTCGCTTTCTTAGTATTACCTATAGAGACGTTTTCGATTCTTCTTTAGAATTTTTCAATCATCTGCAAATAGTGTTACTAGTAGCTAGGAATGGTAGGTTCGAACGCAGCATCATGGCAGGGAGCCCGGGAGCCAGAAGCTTGGTAAGGAAATGACAAACCTCATGCGTTTACATTCCGCTTCGACAGCGACCATCTTGGCAGCCAGTGCCAAAATTTGCCAATATTCCAAAAATTTCCAGAAGTTTGGCAAAAAAAAATTTCAAATGATTTTTTTTTTTTTCAAAATTAATTTTAGAAAAATTTATTTTTCAAAATTAACATTTATAAAAGATTGATTAAATATTTAAAAGTGTAATAAAATATTTCAAAAGTTAAAAAAAATTTAACATTTCAAAAGTTCCAAAAAATTATTTTTTCTCGCACATTCCCTGGCGGCCATGTTTGTTCATGGCTCCCTAAGCCAACACCTAGGAGTCGGCCATGTTGGTTATGGCTCCCAAAGACACTGCCCAGTCATTATGTCATGCTCTGGCATTCAAGGGGGGTGGTGCCATGGTAATGCAATGGGTAGAGCGCATCTCCATGCTCTTGCATTCACACACCGACAGCTCCCAACAGAGATGCTTGCCACAGCATAGCCTCGGGCTACAGGAATTTAGCGAAGGGGACTTCATGTTCTGGCATTCCATAGCAAGGGAGTGTGCGGCGGTGATGCAATGGGTAGACCACAACTTCATGCTCCTGCATTCACAGGGGAGGGCAGACGTATCCCAAAAGAGACGCCTGCCATAGGACATTGCGAGTAGATGACATTTAGAATTGGGGGAAGGGGGTGGTGATGTAGTTGCTAGAAAATATGTAAAAAACTTCATGCTCTTGCGTTCTATTGCTACGAGGGGAAGAGGGGTGGCGCAGTGATGGAATGCATAGATGGCAAGTTAAATGTCACGTTCTAGCATTCCATTCCTTTAGGAGGGGCCACGGTAGTGTAGTGGATATAGTGCAGAACTTCGCACTAACGCATTTACAGGGGAGGGCAGAAGTGTCCCAAGAGCGATGCCTGCCATGGCATATACCCTGGGGCGCTCCTTACAGCAACGCATCCACCAGGAGGGTGCCGCGGTGATGCAGTGGTTAGAGCGCATTGTCACGTTTAATGATTCTCGTCAGTCATCGTTTCCCCGTTCTNTTAATGATTCTCGTCAGTCATCGTTTCCCCGTTCTTTCCGGCCCCAGCGATGTCAAAGATGTGATGTTTTACCGCATTCCCGATATTCACGGTACACTCGTGCAAGGGAGACACCAGCCATGACAAACATGCTAGAGCCTTGCATGTGTTTAAATAATAATAATACCCCTCCCTACACCCCCCACCATCACCCCCCTCACCATCGGCCAACGCCTCATCGAAAGAGAGAAAAATAATTTATATACCTTGCCATGGAGAAGATTACAAGTAAAATGTCATGCTCTAGAATTCCATTTCAACAGGGGCCGCGGTAGCATAGTGGATAGAGTGCATGTTAAAACTTCGCGCTCGTGCATTCACAGAAGGAGGGCAGGCGTGTCCCAAGAGAGATGCCTGCCTCGGGCTACGGGACTTCACGTTCTTGCATTCCATAGTAAGGGAGGTGCTAAGGTGATGCAATGGGTAGAGTGCATTTTAAAACATCATGCTCTCGCATTCACAGGGGAGGGCAGTCGTGTCCCAAGATAGATGCCTGCATTTGCTGGAAGGGGGTGCTGCTGTAATGCAATGGGTAGAGTGCATGTTAAGACATCATGCTCTCGCATTCCATAGCATGGGAGGTGCCATGGTGATGCAATGGGTAAAGCGCATGTTAAAAACTTCATGTTCTTGCATTCCATAAAAAGGGGGTGCCGAGGTGATGCAATGGATAGAGTGCAACTCCATGCTCTTGCATTCACACACACACCGACAGCTCCCAACAGAGACGCCTGCCAGGACATAGCCTCGAGCTACGGGATTTCACGTTCTTGCAATCCATAGCAAGGGGGGTGCTGCAGTGACTAAATGGACAGAGCATATGTTAAAACTTCACGCTCCTGCATTCACAGGGGAGGGTAGAGTGCAGAACCTAGTGCTCTCGCATTCACAGGGGAGGGCAGGCGTGACTTCCCCATGTTGCTGACTTCCCCTGCCACTGACTCCCCATGTCGCTGACTCCCTCTGCCGCTGACTCCCCCTGCTGCGGACTCCCCGGGTCACATATTCCCCTGCTGCTGACTCCCCCTGCTGACTCCGCCCTTCTGCTGACCATGATAACACAACAATCTTGCAATCCATTGCTATGTGGGTGCCACAGTGATGGAACGGATAAATAAATTAAATGAAAAGCTCTCGCATTGCAATTCGACGGGGGGCGCGGTAGTGTAGTGTATAGAGCGCATGTAAAAAACCTCGCGCTCCTGCACTTACAGGGGAAAGCAGGCGTGTCCCAAGAGAGATGCCTGCCACGCCTCCATACGACTGCCATAGCATAGCCACGGTTAAATGTCACGCTCTAGCATTCCATTTCAATGGGGCCGCGGTAGCATAGTGGATAGGGTGCAGAACTTCGCGCTCTCGCATTCACAGAGGAGGGCAGGCATGTCCCAAGAGAGAGAGACTCCCGCCATGGGACATTGCGAGTAGATGACAAGTTAAATGTCACACTCCAGAATTCCATTTCAACGGGGGCTGCAGTAGTATAGTGGATAGAGCGCAGAACTTCGTGCTCCTGCATTCACAGGGGAGGGGCAGGCATGTCCCAAGAGAGACGCCTGCAACGCCTCCATACGCCCGCCAAGACAGAGTCTCGGGCCGCTGGGAATGTGAGAGATGTTGTTTTGAATAGGAGCCGCGGTAGCATAGTGGATAGAGTGCACACTTCGCGCTCCTGCATTCACAGGGGAGGGGCAGGCATGTCCCAAGAGAGAGACGCCTGCAACACCTACATGACATATATGCTGCAATGTTTGAGTGTGTAAAGAATAATAACTGTTATAGCCCTCCCCAACCCCCCCATCTAGCTGAGAGAGCGAAAAAATATATATACACTGAAGAGCCAAAAAAACTGGTACACCTGACGAATATTGTGTAGAACAGCCCCTGGCACGCAGAAGTGATGCAAGACGACGTGGCATGGACTCGAATAAAGTCGGAAGGTATGCAGGAGGCAATTCACACCATGAATCCTACAGGGCAGTCCACAAATCCAATCTGCGCCATTTTAGAAAGGGTTGCACGTTTGTCACCTTTAATGATTCTCGTCAGTCGTCGTTTCCCCGTTCTTTCCGGCCCCAGCGATGTCAAAGATGAGATGTTTTACCGCATTCCCGATATTCACGGTACACTCGTGCAATGGTCGTATGCGAACATGCAAATGTTATCGCTACCTCGGAGATGCTATATTCCATCTGTCGTGCGACGACTATAATGCCACTTTCAAATTCACTTAAATCTTGATAACCTGCCATTGCAGCAGCAGTAACTAATCTAGCTTCCAACCCCATCACGTTATTGTAAATGGTTCCACACCTCTGTTATTTGCATACGCACGCCTATACCAGTTTTTTTGGCTCTTCAGTGTACGTTCTTACCATCACTCCCCTCTGGTGCGAGCGATGGAAATATATATATATATATATANGTCAGTAAAAAAAAAAGAAGTCATGCAGCATACTTACATACATGTAAGCGCGCGTCCACTTCCAAGACACAAGTGGCAGGCCGCATCGAGAAAATATGTTTAAATGTGAAGAGACATGTGTACAGGCACTTGAGCCAGGGGCAGGGGGGACACAGGCACACAGGCCGGCCGACTTACAAGGCCGTCAACGTAAAGTAGCTCTCGCATTCCAATAGGGGCCTAGGCGATGCAACGGATAGAGTGGATATGCTAACATTCATGCCCTTGCATTCACAGGGGAGGCGTGCCACGGTAGCTAAGTTTTGTCCCAAGTGGAAGTATTTAAAAAACAAACTCGAAATTCCTTTAAAATAATAATAATAATATTCTGTTATAGCCCCCCGTATCGCCGAGAGAGAAAAAAAAACGTTTACATGGTTTAACCGTCACTCCCCAAGCGCAGAGCGATGGAAATATATATATATATATATATATATATATATATATATATATATTGCGCATGCAAAGCCGGGAGGGTGATCTCAGAGTCTTCCCAAATCCGAGTATACTTAAATTGATTCATACTTACACATGTACAGCAGACCCGCCCGTTATAGGTCTTGCTTCCACGAGGCTTCATGAGATACTATATGATACAATGCTTAGAAAGGCGTATTTCCCAGATCACGCACCTATGCATCCTAGCGCTAGCGCTCGGCATCGAACCCAGAAAATTATCATGCAGCAACCTCAATACGCTTCGCATTCGTACGCAGTCAGTTTAATAATATTTTGAGTGAAAACTTTTCCTTACTAGACATTTTAATTAATTATAAATAAAGTATTGTAATTAATATTTAAAATATAAGTAAAATTTTAATTTAACCGGAAATAAAACACATTTATGTTAACAGAAGTAAACAACACTTGTGATAGGTGACATTCAGAAAACAAGCAAGCACATCATATATGGGATGATTTCTCAACTGTTTGGTTTTTAAAAAAGTGTGAGGATCCTGCAAATAGACTATACATTTAGTTTCCTAATAATATCACGTTTTTTACTTAACAAGCGTAGGAATAAAGTGATCAGACCCTTGTAATTTTTTCATATAGCAGATGAATACAAACTTGGAGAAAAGTATATCTTAATCAAAGCTTTCAGAAGTGCTAAATAAACCGTGGACAGCCCAGTCATTGGGTCGATAGCATCGTGTCGGGGTGACCCCGCCGGGAATCGAACCTGTTTCACCTTGGTGGGAGGTGGGTAGTCTAACCACTACCTCTGTATGCTTTACAATAAATATTTCAATCAAATTTTAAAAAAAAAGATAAATTTTTACAAAACATTTTGTTTTACCATCTCCGTAGGCTCCCCCCGCGTTCAGCGCCGAGCGCTAGTGCTAGGACGCATAGGTGCGTGATCTGGGAACTATCATGATCGGCGCCCGAGCGTTGGGGTGTTGAGTGAGCGATCTGGAAACTATCGTGTTCGGCGCCATGCGCTAGCCCTTGTGTGAGTAATCTGGGAACTAACCATAACGGTGACCTTGCCGGGCGTTTCTTTTGGGAGCTGCTTGACGCTGCGTGTTTGACGAGCACAAACTATGGCATTTTTTAGCGGAATTCAAGACATTTTTAGGGGAAAATGGTATAATTTGGGCAAAACGAGGCATTTTTTTGGGGGGAAAACACCCTATTTCAAGCGAAAAACAGGTACAAATTGCATTTTTTTAGGACCGAGATGCTGTCTTACATAACCAATGGCTCCTGCTCCCTCATTCTAGCCAGGTGGCGTGGAACCGGCCATTCTAGGCTACTACTATATGAAGAAAATACGTATTGCTGGTCTATATAAATCTCAGATAGTAAAAAAATAAACTTATATAAAAATTATTACTACACATTAGAATAATTGTGACAAAAAACTTATTCGTCCCCCACATACACATGCTCTTACTTCTTTTAAACTTTGTACAATCACATGTCCCGATAGCTGAGTGGTCTAAAGTGTATGCATGCTGACCCACTGTCGGCTGTTCGATGCTGTCCTCATCTAGATAATATTTTGAGCTCTGAAATAAAAAAGCCGCGCTTCCAGTAGCCAACTCTAGAACCAACATGACGGCCAAGCGAGAGTTGTACCCGCGCATTCTAGCTGCCATCTCCATAAACAAATATGGTGGTCGAACGAATGTGCATAATAGGGTGGCACACTCTAGCAGCAATAAACAACATTACAGGGATTAGTGTTTCACCCTAGCGGATGACGAGAGAACTACAGCATGTGGCAGATGTGAAGGTGAGTAATTTGGAAACAATATGGCGGACGAAAACAATATGGCGGACAAGATGGAATGACAGCCAAGATGGAATGAGAGAACATGAAAATACATGATGGAATGAATGATAGAGTATGAAAATTCAAGACGGAATTAGAGAGCCTGAAAAAACAACATGGATTGATAGAGCATGGAAATACAAGATTGAATGATAGAGCTCGAAGTGCAAAAACAAAATTGCGGAAACAATTTTGCTACCAAGGTGGCGGGTTGAGGTCAAGGTCTTCCAAGATGGCGGCTGTGACATCATCCAAGATAGCGGATCCAAGATGGTGGTGGATCTACCAATCCGCAGCCTTCAGCCCTTGTCGTAGGATCGGCCAAATCTATTTTCTAATATAATTAGTATCTGAAACTAATCTCATACAGTTTCATTTCAGTTTTGAAACATTCGCAGGACAGTTAATGTCAATGTAAGGGTTTGGGCCGGGGGAGGGATCATATCCCCTGTGACTCTCCCTCTGGATTCGCCTCTTCTTTATAATAGAGCTAATTGTGGCATTATTGGAAAATGTAAGTATTATATTTCGTAAAGTAAAATTCTAAGATAAATGCCAAATGACTCCGAATATAAAATTAGTTGTCACCACTGTTATAAAAAGGAAATAATTTCATTTATTTATGAACTTCCCATTCATGAAAGAACGAAATTAAAAACAATTTTTCATCAAAACATTTTTCACATTTGCGATTTCTGCCATGTTGAGTCATACACGACTTATTTTTAACTGTCTGAGTTTTAGTTTTGTTCCGTCCTACCGTGCCGCGCCTGTTGTGCCAGTGTAAAAACCAACAATCACATTATATAAGAACAGAATTAAATTTTAGTGACCACAGATATTTTAAACATCTTCTTGGACGATGTTACAGCGCCGATAATACCATACAATTCTAAAAAAGACAAAGCTAAACTATAGGCAAATCTAAAAGGACATCTTTTCACTGTATTTTACGTTTAATTTTTATTGCGCTGGACTAATAATAAACACCTACCGTGCACAAAAAGATAGTTTTGAAATAAGACGAGCAGCAGAATTACGTAATCGCGATTGCTTAAATATCATTTGTATTTTTCTAAAGGGAATTTGAGTTTTATTGTTACACAGACATATATAGTCTGTTCGTAGTATCTTCACACTTTTTGAATCAAACATTTGGAAAATCGTCCCATGTACGTTGAGTTTTGGTTGTTTAATGCATCTGTTAACATACACGGTCGAATCACTTTATATGACCACTTATCCAGATTAACCGCCATTCGCAGCACGGACAGCAGCTAGACGAGCCGCAGTAACTCAGTCAGGTGCTAATAGGTATCCACGGTCATCTGGAGCCATGCTCTCTGCAGTGCGTCCCACAACTGTTGAAGGGTACGTGGCAGAGGAGATAGACGGTGAACACGACGATCGAGGTGTTCCCACAGATGTTTAATTAGGTTGAGATCGGGGCTGTTTGGAGGCCAGGGAAGACCTTGAAGTCTTGATAGTGCTGTTCCAGTCACGTGCGGACACTTCTAGCCGTGTGGCAACGTGCATTATAGTGCTGGAAGATCCCATCCTCCTCTTGAAAGACAATCATCATGTACGGGTAGACGTGATCACCGAGGATGAATTCATAATCAAATCGATCAAGAGTGCCTTCCACACGGATGATGGGACTTAGAGAATACCACGAGAACATTCCCCAGACCATAACACTGCCCCCACCGCCTTGTCATCCAGCAATGGATACAGGGTTTCTGTTCTCCAAAGTTTCTCGCCGGAAACGCGAATGCCCATCTGTTCTATGCAGATGAAAACTTAACTCGATGGAGAAGACTACCCGTCGCCAATCAGCAGCGGTCCTGTCGCCATACTGTCGAGCAAATTCCAGTCGTTTTCGTCGATGCATCTGTGTTAGCATGGGTGCAGTCACCCTCCGTCTACTCCAGAGCCCAATTCGCAGAAGGGTTCGCTGAACTGTTGCGGTAGGTACGTGTCTGGATACCCCTTGGTTCATTTGGATGGTGAGCTGTTCCACTGTAACCTGTCGATTGGCCTTCACGCACCGTCGTGTACAGTTCACAAACGTCGCTGTTTCCGAAATGCTGCCTCCCTTCGCCCGAATGCTGATGATCATCCCTTTTTGCAACTCGGTTAAATGGCTTCCCTTGCCCATGGCAGCACTGTGTACAGCCAGCCTATCTGTTGCATTATATACCCGATTCACCAGCCCACGTCACGAACCATACGTCATGGGCTACGGGTAGCAGATTAGCAGGTGGTCATAATAATGTGATTTGACTGTGTAAATGTATCTTATTTTTGGTTAAACTTAATTTTTACTTATATTTTCTCTACAATAAAAACAGAGAGAAAATAAGTATGTTTACAGGAGCGCAAAAACTGAAATTTTCAAGTGTTGAGAAAAAAGGCAAACAGCAATTTCACTGTCATCCTTTTCTTCGTAAAGGACAAACATCAATATGAAACTCGTTCTCATTTAGAAATTTTCCTTTCAATAACAAGACTTATATGCACTGTCTGCTTTCAGTAAGTGTTTTTTTAGAATAGTATATTTTTGTAAATTCTTTAACAAATAATATGCCAAGTGTAACAAAGTTATATTATGTATAAATATCAGTCTAATTTTATGACAAATGTTTATTTCTTCACAAATCATTAACACAGCTATCATAGCTGTTTGTGGTCTAAGGTGTTCATCATTGAAGAATAAACGCCAACCAGTTACAAAATGTGGAATTTAGTAATGGGGTATTTTATAAAATTAATGGCATAATACTAAGAAAACTGCGAATAATCAATGTACAAAAAAAACCCACAATGTAATTAATTATTAAATTTTTTGGTAAAAATGTATCAGATCAGACTCAAATGAAAATTGTACAGTCGAATTTCTTGAAATTACAGCTATTTGGTATAACAATTGACGTGTAGGATACTCGTTTAGTTTTACTTAACTTTGCCGAACAGTTGTACGCGATAATATTATTTATGTTCACAAACTTTACACTTCATCCACCGTCTGCTGGTAACAACGTAATTAAGAACAAATGATTCAGGCGCTCTTGACACATTGTAGTTCACCAATAATTTTTCAGTTTCCTAAGCACAAAAAAGGAGCGTTTGGTAGTAGTTGTGACACGAATAACCAAGAGCAAGCGCATTCATTCTTAAGTATATGCGAAAAAACTAATTTTTTCATGTTGAATTCCTTTAAACTTTGATGCTACTGCTGCAGCAATACTGAGACTTGGATATAGGCTGTGTAAAATTTCCAGCTAGCGACTTGATTTGATAAGATCCAAATTATGTTCACTCAAAACTAGTATACTTCTTCACTCTGCTCTGTAGGGAGGTGAAAGTGTGGTATTTCACGTTTCTCGAACCCTGGTTGTTAAAAGATGTTCTCAGCTTCTCCTATCACACAATCCACAACTTCATAGTATATCTTTCTACACAAGTCCTTCGTTGTAGCAAACTACTTGGTTCCTGCAGGACTTGTATACTGGATGTGTTTTGTTACATGCTTGTGTGAAAGAAGTGACAAAGAATGGGGTTTAATTCGCTAATTTTTTATTCCATATCGGTAAAAAATTAATTGAAGCTGTCTATGGTACACTTCGATGTCAGATATTCTAGTGTTACAAGTATGTTCGTGTTTTGTACTTCAATAAAACACTCTGTTTTTCTGTCTCATCAAAAATTGTTTAACGCACAAGGGTGAGATTTAGTGTTTACTTCTTCTTAGTTTTCTGCAATTTTCCGAGGAACTCTAACAGGTCTGGATACGATTAATTATGCTACGGGATATTTATAGCACTTACGAAAAAATTTCCCGATGCAGTATTTTCTTTGCCCCCTCTTGCCACTCCTCCAAATATTCCCTCCTATTGTTGTGCCCTGTATGTTGATAATGTCTAAAAATAAATAGTTCTCATGCATAATATCATCAAGCTACGTGCGCACAAATACGCTCCGTTGTCCCTTTGGTCTAATTTTCTAAACCTTCTTTAACTTAGTTTGCACCNGATATTTATAGCACTTACGAAAAAATTTCCCGATGCAGTATTTTCTTTGCCCCCTCTTGCCACTCCTCCAAATATTCAGAAGGGAGGCAATATACCCATGATCCCTCCTATTGTTGTGCCCTGTATGTTGATAATGTCTAAAAATAAATAGTTCTCATGCATAATATCATCAAGCTACGTGCGCACAAATACGCTCCGTTGTCCCTTTGGTCTAATTTTCTAAACCTTCTTTAACTTAGTTTGCACCAGGTGGAGATATAGCCTGAAAATATAACTTTAGCAGGGCTTCAGAAAAGTTGGAAGTAGTCTAACTATGAATGGACTATACATTTAGTTCGGATATATTTATCTCTAACGAAATATCAAGCATTGTATTTTTATTTTTGTTTAGCCCGTTTCTGGAATATGCAACACATGAAATTGTTATCTTGCAAAAATAAAAATTTGTCTTGTGTAATATAAACTAGTAAATAACCTATTCCGATTCCTAAGTTCGTTCCACTAACTGTCAATTTCTGCTTTATTACGCAGCCGTACATTCCAGAACAGGCGTAACGAATACCTGAAAATGCTGGAACTCAATAAAACAAATTCAATTCATAATAATTATATTATAGCAACGTAACTGCGTCCAAACGAGGCTTTGTAGCAGTACAACAAACAAGCCATTTCTCTATGCTAAAAACGCCCACAGGAATAAATCTATTTGCACTCGGCGGAAAAATCAGGGAAGAAGAATAGCTGGAAACTTTCTTCCCTTTCCACTGTGTCCTGTTAAGAAATGTGTCTGACTCATTCACGAAGAGTCACTTGAAATTTTGTTTCTCGCTTCCAGTCTGTCCAGTTAAGAAATGTGTTCTGCTCATTCATGTTTCTTTCGATTTATTCGATTTTCGAGGGTTCAGGGATTAAAACTATTAAATGCAATCATGAAAATGATAGTGTTGGAGGAGGGACAGTGTCCCTCCTACCCCCTCCATCTTCACTGAGACTCAAAAAAATCTTCCACTTCGAAGTGCATTTGTTTTAACACTATTCACAACGTGGCGAATTGAATTATTTTGTTTGCTTGAAATGGTACTCCTAATTTAAAATTAACGAACACACACCTAAAATTTACATATCGCAGAACTTTTTAAATTGTTTATAAATACAACATCCATATAATGGTGTTATTTCAGATATATAAGCACAAAGATATTGTTAACGCTACGTCACAATATTAATTGTGCCCAAATTCGGCAAAATCATTATTGTGACGTAAATAAGAGTTCGTAGTGCAGTCGTTATGTCTGTACTGCTGTGTAAGGTCAATAGCTAGTTGGGTAAAAATATAAAAATCTAGAAAAACCAAGAATCCAATATGGCGGAGGAAGGTTTTTCTGGGGGTACAGGGTCTCAGTATTTCGGCTTTTTCTTTGCTTCATATTTCTTGAAAATTACTTGGACTTGTTAATGAGTGTTCTATTTTTGTTAAAGTGTTTGTCAATCTACGCTGGTCAAATACCATAAATCAATGTTTACTATACGAATTTAAGGTAGGCACTATCGTTAGAAACAATGGCCAATTTGAGAGAAACGATAGCGCCAAATTAAAAAAGAAAAATGTAACTTAGTGCCTACTTGAAGTTGGCATGCATAAAAAAAATTCCTTGGGAATTTTAAGTAAGACTTTTTGAAAGTGGTTAATTATGTTAAAAATATAGCTTAAGCTTGCTAAATGCCGATGGAAAATAGCGTTTTCGGCAATAAAATGCAGATGGTAGCAAAATACAGAAGCACACGTGTTCATTTATTTATCACACTTGAGCACAAATTAAGTTATTGTTACTAGTGGAAAGCTCATACGCACAGTAAAAAAGAAGAGAGAGATAATGTATAAATTCTCTATATTTAACTGTNATCACACTTGAGCACAAATTAAGTTATTGTTACTAGTGGAAAGCTCATACGCACAGTAAAAAAGAAGAGAGAGATAACGTATAAATTCTCTATATTTAACTGTTTTTTTTTACGATTTTTACTAATATTATCTACACAAAGCAAATGATCGTAGTTGTATGGTACATCACATGTTGTGTAATTATTTTATTAGAAGTCACTGTTACCGCATTATATAGGACTTCCGCTGTGTTGATAAAAAATAATTTAAAGGTCTCTAAACAGTTACATTTTTCTTGGCTTAACAGAAGTAAATGCTGTACATCTACATCTAGCAGAATTATTCTCAAAAACAGATTCCATTCTGTGGTACATGGTATTGAATGGTCTCGAAGGTGTTCAAGACACTTGTGTGGTTTTTGGTAACGCGGGCGTACAGTAAAAGTGTGCGCGCTGATAAAGCGGATGGATATGTTTACTTTCTCTTTTTTTTTTGCGGAAGGTATCGTTGAGCCAGCGAGGTTCGTGAATCTACCTGAGATAAGGAAAGAAAAAACACGGAAGACAAGGCGGTGGCGTCGTCGACGACGACGATAAGAGCCGCAAAGGAGGGGTGCTGCAGCAGATATATCCAGCACGCCGGTCGATCTGGTTTCTTTGATGGCGTCCACCGCGCTCTAGTCGCACTCCCTTGCTGATACCACTTGCATGGCCGCGCCGCCAGTCAGCCGCCTGGCTCGCTTGCCTGCGACTGCCTGGCTGCGTGCAGTGACGCAATTCTTGTTTCGTGACGCGGTGCAAACCAGCTCCGCAGAAACCGAAGCGGATCGCCCTTCAGCCCAGCGCCTGTTCCTGGTATGTCGCTTAACGCTGTTCAGAACAGATGTGTTGTGCGTGCGTGTGAACGCTGGCAGCTTTGGTAACGGACGACTCTGTTCGGGAGGATGTTCATAGCGTAGCTTCGATCTCGGCCATGTTGATGCTGCGCGAGGGCGGGTAACGAGAAGAGAGTTTCGACCGACGAAGGGGAAACTCGTAGGGTAGCCAGTCGTACCCGGCGGAGTAAAATTAAAGATCCTAGGGGACGTCATGCTGCATGCAACGCCTACGTCAACCGTGTAAGATGACGTGGCCCGCAGGGATGGGAAGTCCTTTAAGGCGAAACACTCCATATTCTCCTGGCCATGGCCAGCCCGAAGGACGGTCTAAGTGTAAATACGTTGCGGCTTGCAGGTGTGACGCACACTCGCCACCAGTCCTCCGTCACTTCTGTTGTTCTGCCATATTGATTTTCCAGACGCCGTGGAACTCCGTTAGGCTTGCTGGTTGTCGCTCGTATTTAGCATTTTCTAACTTATATTGGTTAAGTTGCTCACCAGTAAATTTCACGGCGAGAGCATCGATATGCACCGACTATGCATTTGAGACTGTGTTTATTCTCACGAGTATTATATTTTCCGCTCGAGAAAACCGCAGTTATTATAACGCTTAATTGCGGATTGCAGCTGCAGCACGGCAAGTTAGGCTGATTGGCAGAACTACTCTCTCCAGTTCAAAGCAGTAACAATAACATTTAGCTATTTAAAAGTTAGCCACGTGCTTTAAATTTAAATTAATACAAAAATATATTGAAATCAACGAATGTATGTTTGGATGACTGTATTTTCGTTTTACAGTAATCTAATTTTGCATTTCAGGAGAGCCGCCCACGACAGAGTATTGTTTATTTGTTTATTTGTGTGTGTATGATGTCAGAACGACGAAGACAAATATGTTCGATACGTTTTAGTATAAGAGAATACATCTAGTAGTTTATTCATTTGTTTCGTAATGCCTTTGCTGCCACTACTGAAAGGGTAGTAATCTATTTTCAGCGGACGTGCTATCACATTTAGTTTATGCACGTGGTACGGTGAAGTAGAACTTAGCAAAATGGCGTTCAAGGAACGGTTATTGATATGCTACAAATGTATTGTAAGATACAGACGGGACTGAAATAGTATGTCAACTTATTCACACGTATAAGTTTTCTTGGAGTGCAAACAAACATCAAGGACGAGACGACACTGTCTTCTGGTGCCTCCATTAATTTTTGTATTGTGTAAAACGTAGTTTGTGGTGTGCGCAATAGATGTCGTGGGCATTCATTTTAACAGCGCGTGCGACGCCGTTAGGTTGCTCGTTCGCAGTGAATGTCGATACTGTGAAAAGAAGTCCGGTGGTAATATATAAACGTTCTTTGTTGCATGAAATTCTTTAAGAGACTCTAACATTACAGTCTGTCTCATGCAGTATGTATAGTGAATTGTACATTCTGCCGTTATTCGTATTTTATGGCATGTATGAAAATTGTTTAGGTCATATGTTTTTTGTTACGTCTAGAACACATTTCGCAAAGTAATAAAATATTCGTACCTGTTTCGATTTTTATAACAGCATATTTTATTGCTTGTTATAAATATAGGCGTTCTTCATCTATATGTAGTACGATAGTACACCAGTTCTTCAGGTATTCAAGACAGCTGAATTTACCTTCATATGCACAGCGTGGTGTTGCCAAAACCATCTCACGTTGTAGATTATTTTTTAGTGTTAGTAAAGTGTTACAGGAAGTGAAGGTAGCTAGAGCTTTTCGTAGAATGATTCTGTAAATGGAAGCTCCTATTTATTGTTTTGTGTTTTACTCCATGGCAAGGTTTGGATGTGCCTAAATTTATTTACAGATGGAAATCTCATTCATCAAATAGGAAAAACAGAAATCCAGTATTTTTAAAGGACAATCATCTGTTGACATAAATTTTTGCTGCCGGTATCTTATAGTCATGCAGCTTGTAACTTAACGTATGCACAAAGCAAGGGAATAAAGGAAATTCGAAGTCCCCAGTATTAAATAATTGGAAAGTCGTGATGTCACCATCCATATTTAATCGTAAATAAAATGTTAAAAATAACAGTAGGCCTAGATAGTAGAAGCTAATGCTTTTGTTTACAAATGATAAAAAATCTCACAAATAGATACAAGTAACGATTAAGTTTTTAATAATCATTAAAATAATTATGTAGTGCATGTTAACATAAAAATTAATTTCCCTGCAAGTGAATAGTAATTATTTGCATTTTTAAATATAAAAAATAACTTCCCCTAATGTTAAGGCGGATTTACAATAGCCCATCGCGTCCGTCCGTCTCCCAACCAAGCGATTTACAATCAGACTTCGTAGTTAATTGCTGCAAACTAGCATAAACAAAACTTTAGAAAAAGAAAAAAAATTCTTTATTAAAAGTGACAATTATTGGCGGTATTGTGTGTAAATACACAAAACGCAAGTACACGTAAATAAATAACGGAAATTAGTGGATGCAAAGTTTTTTTAAAATAACATAAGAATAATATGCGTGAGTTATAACACCTCAAATACCCAAAAATTTATATTTAAGGATCTGATTAACCGTTTGTGGTACGCCGACGTAGGCCTACTCCTCGAGTCTAAACTTACTTTCCGTCATTCGAAATACAATACAGAGGCCGTATTCCAATTGCCATTTTTCGTTAATTAAATGGCCACGTGACCCAACCCGATTTTCTCTACAAAATCGATGACATATTTGAGTAATTTGCGTTTTGTAAACTTTGAAGCTACAAATTGAAATTACCAAATACAATTACGAACTCGCCTCCATATTAGCTTTACTGTTGCCTGTTTGAAACCTGTAAATACTCATGCAAGCGAGGTTATTAAATTAAACAAATATGTATCGTACTCATAATACAGTAATTACTTTACAGAAAAAGTTTTTGAAATATCTTTAAAACAAATATTTTCTCAAGAGACAATTTTTGTTTAGTAACAATTTCGCGTCATTTTGTATTTTGTTGATTTTCAGTTTGAAACGGCTCTCAAACAGCTTTCGGGAATAATTAAGAAGACTTAATGGTGTTAAAATTTTTGAATCACGATATTGTTGTATCGTAATTTAAACATGTGAACAATAATTTTAATAATAGTAGCAAGGTATATGCGCTATACAGTTGAATGTCGTGGAGTTCCGACTTACACGTTACAAAATGCTAAGTAAAAAAAAAAAAACTAATTGTAACACGACCTGTGTTTATCTGCTTGCTTATACTTATTCGCCGTGTAAGTTCTTGTNTTTCGCGTCATTTTGTATTTTGTTGATTTTCAGTTTGAAACGGCTCTCAAACAGCTTTCGGGAATAATTAAGAAGATTCAATGGTGTTAAAATTTTTGAATCACGATATTGTTGTATCGTAATTTAAACATGTGAACAATAATTTTAATAATAGTAGCAAGGTATATGCGCTATACAGTTGAATGTCGTGGAGTTCCGACTTACGCGTTACAAAATGCTAAGTAAAAAAAAAAAACTAATTGTAACACGACCTGTGTTTATCTGCTTGCTTATACTTATTCGCCGTGTAAGTTCTTGTNTAAAAAAAAAAAACTAATTGTAACACGACCTGTGTTTATCTGCTTGCTTATACTTATTCGCCGTGTAAGTTCTTGTATTTTAGTTGGCAAGGTATCTCTTTTTTAAGCATCTCATTCGTATCCATTTAATACGCGAGGCACAGAAAGTTGTAAGTTATTTCCAAGCTGCTGCGACTCGTTATTTTATATCGTCATTTCAGCTGTGGTTTTAATGTCAAAGTTGGAAAATTATCGTATATGAGTCAGTTTATGGCATTCCACAGGTTTTGTGAACCGGATGAACAATAATTATTCAATTTCAAACCTTTTTAGCTTATTTTCTGAAGGAAATATTTGGGTTATGAGATTATCTTCATGGCTCTGTGTATGTTAAGTATGTCCCAAAGAGCTTTTGAACATGTGCATGGAATTCCACCCAAATTTTGACTTACAAGTATAGCTATGGTAGCCTATTCTAAACGTAGGCTATATGAGTTTAGCAGATCAAGGCGAAGCACAATATATAATCGAATATATAACGAATGTAGTTAATGTGAAAAAAAAATGTTTTGAGATTTGTATTAAGTTAATTGGATCTGAATGGATATTCTTTGTTGCAGGAAACTGTTAGTTACAATGGAGAGCAAAAAAAAAAAAAACTAGTATATGCGTGCGTATGCAAACAACGGAGGTTTGGAACCAATCAGAGTAACGCGATGCGGTCGGTAGCGCCTATATAAAACAAGCGACTGGCGAAGTTGCTAGATCTGTTACAGCTGCTACAATGGCAGGTTATCAAGATTTAAGTGAGTTTGAACGTGGTGTTATAGTCGGCGCACGAGAGATGGGACATAGCATCTCCGAGGTAGCGATAAAATTTGGATTTTCGCGTACGACCATTTCACGAGTGTACCGTGAATATCGGGAATCCGGTAAAACATCAAATATTCGACATCGCTGCTGCCGGAAAAAGATCGTGAACGAACGGGACAAACGACGACTGACGAGAATCATTAAGGCGCCCGTCTACATGGCGCTTGAACTGCGTTGCAGTGTGTTCGAAATACACGTTTTTCAACGAAACTATTAAGCGTGCGTCCAACGTGCTGATCTACGAAAAGAACACACACTTCAGACTAGAGCTGTTAAGTACTTTCAAAACATCACGTACGTTAGAAACATCAATTCAGAGTACTCCAAAACCGCTAAAAAACGGCCTTTCCAAGGCGCTGTAGCTCAAAATGCACGCATCAGATACATACAAAACTACTGCAATGAACCTTCCTAAAGACTTCCCACTAATAGAATAATATGGTCACCGCTGAAAGTCCCATAGGTACACGCAGCACGACGAGAACACTGCACGCCAGTTCAGAGCCTTGCGCTTAGCGGCGATGGCGTACTTGATGCGCTTGGCAGTGTCGCCCTTATCCCTCCCGCGCTTCTCGGTCTAAACGTGGGAAAAAGTTCCAGGTAGACTGTGGCCTTAAACGTGACAGACGTGCAACCCTTTCTCAAATTGGCGCCGATTTCAATGCTGGGGCATCAACAAGTGCCAGCGTGCGAACTATTCAACGGACCATCATTGATATGGGCTTTCGGAGCTGAAGGCCCACTCGTGTACTGTTGTTGACTGCACGAGACAAAGCTTTACGCCTCGTCTGGGCCCGCCAACACCGCCATTGTACTGTTGATGACTGGAAACACGTTGCCTGGTCTGACGAGTCTCGTTTCCAATTGTATCGGGCGGATGGACGTGTACGGGTATGAAGACATCCTCATGAATCCATGGACCCTACATGTCAACAGGGGACTGTTCAAGCTGGTGGAGACTCTGTCATGGTATGGGGCGTGTGCAGTTGGCATGAAGTGGGACCCCTGATACGTCTAGATACGACTCTGACAAGTGACAGATACGTAAGCATCCTGCCCGATCACCTGCACCCATTCATGCCCATTGTGCATTCCGACGGACGTGGACAATTCCAGCAGGACAATGCGACACCCCACGCGTCGAGAGTTGCTACTGAGTGGCTCCAGGAACACTCTTCTGACTTTAAGACACTTCCATTGGCCACCTAAATCACCAGACATGAACATTATNGGGGGGGGGGGCTACACGATATTAGGCAGGTGTACCAGTTTTTCGGCTCTTCAGTGTATATCTTCTGGCATATCCGCCTCCCTTTTTTTCCCTGCACGAAGATACCGCTAGTGGAATACTTAATTACGCCCAGCAGCAGTCCTAGCAGTCATGTGTTATAAATAGAGACCTGCAAAATTCGCTTTTTATTTGTAGCAGAAGTGAAACGAGTACATGTACATAATCTAGTAACTCAGAAATGTGGTGTAAAATGTTTTTGAGATAAAAATGTATGTTATACACACCATGGACCACAATTCATTTGCCAAGCTCCAGGAGGTTATTCCTTGTGGAAAATAAGGTTTTATATACATTGAAAACACTATAGTGTGGTGAATATTAAGGGAGGTATACGCGGTGTTGAAAATTGAATTTTGAAATTCGTAAATGTAAATATTGCAGGAAGTACTTCAGATGGAGCGACCAAACTAGGAATGATGTTTCACGAATTGGACATCGTAAATGCCTGTAAATTTGGTTGTTCAAATCGTCCCCCTTCATTGCGTAAGTAGAGGTAGCCACCCTCTTTTCGCAGGGAAATGTGGAACACTAGGCGGTTAAGAAAAAGTCGAGGCACATCATGACCCATCATGGCGCAATGAAGACAAAATGTCCTCTTGTCCGAACTTGCTCCGGTGAACCGTTAAAACGCCACTCAACATTTCGAAGGTACGATGTAGCCCTGTGATGATAGGCAACACATTAGTCTCACGCGCCAGGCTATGTGGATGTACATCACCTGTAATGGTTAATGTAAATGAGGACAGGCGTAGGGAACAAGGAACGGAGTGCAGATAGTATTGCATGAAACATGTGTACGTAGCACGTTGTTATTAATAGCACCATGTTCGAATTGCCGTTCCCCAATTTCAATACACAAATAGCAACGGCGGATTGAGTTGACCAACCAAATTTACACTGATTTACGATCTTCGATTCGTGAAACACCATTCCAATTTTGGTCGCTCTATTTCAAGTACTTCATGCAAAATTTGTATTTATGCATTTAAAATTACGTTTTCTAACACTGCCTACCTCCCTTAATATTCCCCACATGATGGTGTTATCACTGTATACCCCACCTTATTTNTACGTTTTCTAACACTGCCTACCTCCCTTAATATTCCCCACATGATGGTGTTATCACTGTATACCCCACCTTATTTACACAAGGAATCACCTCATGGAGTTTGGCACATGGATTCCGATCCACGTTGTAAATCTAAATAAGAAATAGAAACACAGAAAATGTATGTACAGAATTAATTAGTGTTTATGTGAATCGGAACAAACATTTGTCGACCAGGTATTTCGAGAAAAAAAAAAACTGTAAAGCGACTAGGCTGTTACGAAATTTGTTTCTTTCGCCCAGAACAAAGGCTATATTATCTGTTTTGTTTGTTAACTCCTNTACGTTTTCTAACACTGCCTACCTCCCTTAATATTCCCCACATGATGGTGTTATCACTGTATACCCCACCTTATTTTACACAAGGAATCACCTCATGGAGTTTGGCACATGGATTCCGATCCACGTTGTAAATCTAAATAAGAAATAGAAACACAGAAAATGTATGTACAGAATTAATTAGTGTTTATGTGAATCGGAACAAACATTTGTCGACCAGGTATTTCGAGAAAAAAAAAACTGTAAAACGACTAGGCTGTTACGAAATTTGTTTCTTTCGCCCAGAACAAAGGCTATATTATCTGTTTTGTTTGTTAACTCCTGTCGAAATGCCAAACATCACTTACAACAGGCGGATTTTCTGACTGCATGAATGTGCTCAAAAGTATGGCGAATTAAAATGACAGTATGGAAAATGCCATGTTGTATGGAATAACAAGAAACTCAAAATACTCTGGATCAGCGTCTTGAATAACGGACAAGAGAATGCATATAGTAGCGTTTCGAGGTACTGAAAGGAGCTTTAATGTACTGGAACCATTTTCACATGAATAGTTTTGGCATTTGAGGATAAATGGGGCCTACCAAATAATAAAAAATTATCATGGGGACACGGATCTCATTATAGAATTCTACTTATTTTTACATTAACGCCTCGAGAAATCCTAACTGATTATAAATGCGAAAGTGTGTTTGTTTGTTTATCCTTCTTTCACGTCGCAACGGAGCAACGAATCGACGTGATTTTTTGCACAGAGATAGTTGGAGGGCCGGGAAGTGACATAGGCTACTTTTATCCCAAAAAAATCTCTCATTCCCTCAGGAAATTTTTTTAAGTAAAAATAGAGCGCTCGGGGTACAATGCTGCGTCAGTGTAAGTTGTTAGTGTGGGACGAAAGCAGAATGTAACACAAAAAAGCGATAGAGGCCCTAAACCGAACTCTACAGGATATACGAAACAATACAGACATTATGGGAGGAATGGTTGTATTACTGGCTGGTGACTTCCGCCAAACTCTACCGGTGATTCAGAGGGGCATACCTGCAGATGAAATCAAAGTCTGTCTCAAGTCGTAAAGCTTATGGGCAAATGTCAAGAAATTCAGCTTGACAACAAATATGAGAGTGCACTTCTACAATGACGTTGATACAGGACAGTATGCTGTTACACTATTAAAAATTGGAGATGGGCGTTTAGAAACAGATGCCGAGAGCTGTGTGTCACTAACGGGGGATTTTAGTAATTTGGTGTAGAGTGATACGGAACTGATTGCTAGCGTTTACCCAGATCTACAAAGAAATATAAATGACGACCAGTGGCTATGTAAAAGAGCGATTCTAGCACCAAAAAATGACATCGTTATTGCTCTGTTCTGTGTTTATGATCAGTGTCTGTCTACTAACAAATACCGTTATTTCTCCCTATATGTTTGTTACTATAACCATGCGAACGAAGCCGCAGGTAAATGTTAGTGTAAAAATAAAACATCAAATTTTACTTTTTATCAAATTGTGCGTAAATTTTTATAAATCATAGAAAAATAACTGAAAGATTAAATTATGAAGCCAATGGACACCATGAACACCGAAGACGCTCGATGTGACAGATGTTGACCAGCTGGTAGTTTTTTTTATTGCTATGTAGGAATTATTGTGAAAAGTATTCACTCAGCCTTGATAAAAAAATACAAGTCTTAGGTAATCGTAAGTTTTGCCTTGCAAATATTTCTGACCGGTCATAACGTATCAAACATGATAGGCTCGGAGAAATGCTTGCAAGCGCTCGTTAATGACGTTAGCAAGTAAGCAGGCTATGTGCCACGTGCAGTTCATTCAATTAACCGTGTTGGAGAAAAGGCAGTGTCTTCTGTAGCTGAAGTTGTAAAAAATGTTGGCGTTTTGCAGCAGCTTTAGGTTTTCTTTATCAGATCTATATGAAAACAAAGATTTAGATATGTCAATTTATGCTTTTCTTTGAAAAGCTTAAGAGTAACTGTGTTGTAAGCATGTTAGGAAACTGTTCGAGCAATTAAAACAAGATTTAAAGTTATTTTAAAATCTCTCAAACATATGTCGAAGACTCATAAGAGAAGCATGCATGTAAACGAGACGCAAAGAATTTATACGAGAAGTTGAGACAGCTAAATTATGCTGTTCTAACTGATACTTGACAAGAAGTACTGGAGGATTTCGATAAAACCCCTGGTTTTAATTGGTTTAAAATTATCTTTTGCTTTCACCTGTACTTTCGTTTGTTGAAAAATTCTGCGAAAATTCAGCCAATGGGATTGCACACTTTTATCAGATGCAAAATATTTGTACTGTGAAGATATGGCATCAGGTTATTCTGAGGTTTGCAAACGCATTGTTACAAAGAAATCAACTTTCAGATGGAATTAGAGGTCAAATGATTCGAAAATATACTATAGAAGCTGAGTTAGAATTGGTGATCATTTATTATAAAACTGATGAATACATTTTAATCTTACACTTTAGTATTTCAGATATGATGACCACAGGTTAATAGTGAGCATTATCAGCTCAAAAAGTATTTGCACTTAAGAAAATCCTGGAACACTAAAAATAATAGCCATATTAAATGCAGTGCGTAGATTTCCTTCAGCTTGTCTATAGTGATCAATACCACACTGAAGTAGTCTTCAATATGTACTCTAGTTGACAGTGCCCATCACCAGCTGTGAAACGCAAGAAAATTTTTCAAATCATTTTTTTGTAAAAAAAAAACTTGGTGTACTGTAACTGAAGTTCATTTTAAATTCTTTACGCGCGATGTATCGCAAAAAGGAAATTAAAAATAAGAGCTCTGTTATGACAAAACTCTACGACCTTTGGTAGACTTCTTTCAGTGTAGTCAGCATCTGTGAAGTTTTGGAGTTATTGCTGCGCTGGACGCCTCTGGTCATTGACTGAATAGTTGTGATGCTACGTCTTAGGTAATGTCTGGATTACCATAATACGATGCGTGCGTTTTAATGACTAATTTAGTTTTGTACCTAGTTGAACACTAAAACTTATGTGTTAATGTGCGGTTCATTGATGCACAACATGCAGTATCATCTTAAGAAGTCTTTTGTCACCCCCAAGTTTCGATTTTATTCCTTCTATATACTTTAAAGTATGTATGGGGGGGAGGGGAGAATTTAGGATTAAATAACGGAGCCATATATATATATATATATATATAGAGTTACTTTATATTAGTTCATTGTGAAATTAGAGAAAGCAGTCATTTGACAACTATTTTGGGATAAATTTACTACGATGAAACTAACATTTCCCGTCGACAAAATGAATTCTTGATTGATAGTTTCCGATAGACTGCATGAAGCTGTAGGCCTATCAGTTGGTAGAGAGTTCTCGCTTAATTTATTTCACGAGGAATCTATTAAGAGTCAACTTGACCACACGAAATAACTAGAATATAGGAAGACTGCCACGTTACTACACGAAAAAGTTTGTAGGCTATAGAGAGAAGAGTTCATCATGGATTGCGTTTTTGCTAAACACGTGCTGCCATAAGGTTGACAATTAACGTGCAGAACATTTTTAGCTAGTATTTCTGCAACTATTTTGTTTTGTGTTCTCTTATGCATGCCGTGAATTGGAGGTAGGCGTAAGCATTGCCTGCTGCGAAAGCGAACATAGCCAAACAAACATAGTTTGATGTTAATATAGATATAGCTAAATTTGTATTAAATTAACGTGATGAAAAACGAAGCGAAATGTAATACTCTTAATAAGTCCAATTGTGGAAATAAATTATCAGTGGTATTGTATAGCACAATTAGACAGGGTGAGGCAAGGAAACAGATTTATAAATATTTTGTGATAAAGTTTTACAGTCCTTGATTGTTTAAATAATTATAGTATAGTAAATTATACTTCGGGTACATTTTTTTTTTTTTTTTTTTTTTTTTTTNTTTTTTTTGCAATTTATGTTTTGTCTTATGACCACACATCAGTATTTGCCATACACACTACATTAATGAACAGAGCAAACAGAAATTTCAAAGAAACTGATATTTGCTGTTTTACACATTTACCTTATAATATTTGCAATTAAAATAAATTTTTAAATTTTTTTTATAAAGCAAGAATGGTGAGTTGGGCATATAAAAAGAATAATAATTTTAATGTTCTGTATAAATGTTTGCAAAACAGGGACAACAATGTCATATCACTTCGTAATAAGCTCATAATTGTTTTTTGTACAAAATTCCTAACTGCACTGTGAAATCATTTCGTGATGAGCTCATAAAAATATCTGTAGAAAATTCCTACACTGCAATTTGAAATCATTTCATGATAACCTCATAAGAATATTTGTAGAAAATTCCTAAACTGCAATAGGAGGTTGTACAAGAAATATAGCCCTTCCACAATATTTTAACTTGTATGTTTCCTATTATAATTATACTCATGAACTTCAATTGGAACACTGAGAACAGGTTCTTACGTACTCGTGAGTCAGCCACCAGTAATTAGTGCAGGTTTGAAAAATGTGTTGAATTTAAAACGAATAAGTGTTAAGTGTTATACTAATCTTTAATGGAAATTACAAAATGGCATATAACAACATTACGCGAGATATTTGGATCAATATATTTCGCAATCAATGCACTAAGAGATTGTAGTCACTGTCGCTGTATGTTGTTAATTATTCCAATTGTCATGACTTCCGTGACGAAGATGGTTTCAATTTTGTAATCAACTCAGCTATTTGGCATCAAAACATTTGTTAACTATTTACACGAATTACTTGAGTTGAGTTGAGAGATTTGAGCGGCTCTTAACAACGTGGTCTTGAGAGCCGATGAGGGTGAAATGAGCTGAGAATGGAGCAGCGCCGGAGTGCAAGGGCGGGGGAAACGGGAGACCTCTGATAAAACCCGCCGACCAGCGGTATTGTATGACATGATTCCCACTAGCCAAAATCCGGGAGTGACCCGGCTAGGGATTGAGCCCGGTTCGTCTTGGTGGGAGGCGAGCAGTCTACCCGCTCAGCCACCGCGGCCCCTTATTGTAAATAGTGTTTTAACGTGAACAGAGTAGTGATATGATAGCGGATGGCGAGTCACGAAGGAAAGTTCGAATTACAGGCTAGCGATAATCCAACATGGTTTTAAATTATAAGGGCGTGCTGCCGCGCATCCTTCCGCACGCCACTATGATAAGCCTTCTTACGGCTAGCATGCTCCTGACTTTCAGCAGATTAAATTCCTGCATCTATCTGAAAGAAGTTTCTGATTTTGATCGTCCTTGCCTCTCACGGCGTTACTCGGGGTGTGGGGAATGTTCCAGATCTTGGATGCTGATAGTATAAAAGCGCGTCAGGCTTCCGAACCGAGAGTTTATAAGATTCGTAAATTTTGGTGATTGTGCGGCCTTAAGCAATAGACAAGCCAGAAGAGCAACGAGTGGCACCGGAAGTATTCAACGAGAGGAAAGTCTGTAACTGCGAACGTCGGTGTAGTGAAGAGTGCAACTGGCAGGTTGGACTATTGCGTCAGTGAAAGACATTTCAAATGGTGTAAACAGACAGACTGAAAATGTGTATTGTCTGTGTGAGGCAATTGATTATAACCAAACAGATACATAGAGAAGGACTTATATAAAAGTTGAGATAGACATTAAATACTGCGTTCATTGAGAAATGAGATGAGTAATAGTGAAGATAGATTAATGCTGTAAATAATAGCTGTGTGAATAAATTAAAATCAGGTTTAGTTCTTTTATATTTATTAATATTTCCATCCATCACGAAATCGGATACGCCCCTTGGCGTCTTGAAACAGTAATAATTACGACAAAAATAATTAATTTACATCAGTACACAATGACGCGAGCGAAGGCTGTGTCGGAGTGGGAGCGATTTGCCAGCATTAAGCTCGAAACTTGATCAGACAATCTATGGCAGGGCTCAGACAAGTGCTGTCGACAATCTTAGAATACGCACTTCCACCAGGCGACCGGTAGTCTGTAGTCATGTTCAAGACAACGTAAAAGTAGCATCTGGGAATTGAGTCCCAGGGCTACTGATGAGGACGGAGGGAGGGGGTTCTTTGATTCAATCCGATGCTCCCCCAAGGCCTTGGCTTTACAAACTGTCAGGGACTAGCAGCTTTACCTCCTGGTGCTGAGGGCAAAATATTACCTCGTGAAGTCTTGTTCAGAAATTTGGAGCCTTCACACGATGAACAGGATATGGAGCACTCCGGGAGTTTCCCGTTGTATGTAGTTTGTAAAAAAAGAAGGGGCGGAATCGGATTTGTCGGAAAACTTCAATATTGACGCTTGTAGTTCAAACCTAAAACAGCAATGAAATTAGGTTTTTTTTTTTTTTTTTTTTTTTTTTTTTTACTATTGGACGCCTAAAAGCTGAAGTGCGAAGGATTTATTGTCAAAACAAATTAAGGCTCATACCTTTATCGCTGTTTAGACTGTAGTATGACTTAAAACTCAACTCAGTGGTATGCAATAGGTACTGTGATCGAGATGCGAACGAAATCGGTAACTAAGATTCGTTTGGGATGCCCTTGGTAACTTAACGCTCAAACAGATTATTCACGTACTTGGTACTTCGAGCGCAATGTTAGTGTAGGAGGTAAGAACAAACGCGAACGGCAATGACAAACGAGGCATCAAAATACGGCGTTTGTGAAAGAAACACGGCTATAAATGGTGTACGGGAAACAAGTGACGTCGGCGATGCGACAGTGAGTGCGTGCGGTGCGCGTGCGTGTCCTCGGCCAGCACAAGCAGAGGCAGCGTGGAGTGCGGCTATCAGCGGCGAAGGCGGCCGCAGCCAGCCCGTGACGTGTCCCCAGTTGCCGGCCGCCGGGGCCTGGCAGGCAGGCAGGAAGGGGGTTCCCAGCCGCAGCTGCCAGCCAGCCCAGTCGATAACAAAGAAGGAAGACCCAGGCGTGGCGAGGCCAGTAGACCCCGTGCCAGCGCGGCCGCCGTTTCGCTCACGCGCTACTGCGGCGCTCTTCCCTTCTATCTAGCCCTTCCCAAGTCCTGCTGCTTCGAGTGACTTCCGCCGGCGAGGCCACGTCTTCGGGGACCTTGCTTCTTCCTGCAGCATCTCCTGGTGAGTTGCCCAGCCAAGCACAATTTCCCGTCCTAGTTTCGCTTTTGAGACTCGGCCTGCGCCTTCGCCAACATGGCGGATGGCGCGCGGCGTCCGATATAGAACCAAGCCTTGCGCGCTCGTGTGTGTGTGCGCAAGCGACGACGCAGTGCTGTCAACGTTGCTACGTTGAAACGAGATGCTTTTTACTAAAAGCGACTGTGAATAACCACGGGTGAATAAACATGGGAAAGGAAAGTGTTTGTCGTGGGATTGTGACATCGCAAGGCGTTATCTTATGCGTACTTTCCGTGGGTTGTGCCTTCATGCTGCCGAGAACGTGAAACAGGCGTTAACTAGGCGGTGTATTATTACGAGTTCTTTGGTTCTTCGAAGGGCTGCATAGGAAAGATGAAAGAAAGATTTTGACGACATGGTTTTAGGTAGCCATGTCGTGCCATGCGTACAGCCATAGGTATGATGTGGGAGGGGGTTAAGCTGCAGTTGCCGTCGCTGTAACCGATGAGGAGCGTGCAGCAGCTAGCTGCGTCGCCACATAAGACAGCGACAGGCAGGCGCGAGCGTATGGTCACCTTGAGGCGGTGCAAGGGGCAACCGATATGGAGGGGGGAAGGAGGGAGGGAACTCGTGTGTTCTCGGCTGTGCAAGTGCGATGTGCTGGGCCGGCCCTACAGCCCGCGCCGAGGCAGGTAGGCCGGCGATGATATGGTGTGCGACGCGCATGCGCGGAAACGTGATGGCGGATTGCGGGTGCCGCCGCTTTGCATCACCGGTCGGGCTCCGGGTGGGGTTTTCTGCGTCTCTGTCGCTTCCGTTGCGCTGTGCGACGCGAAGTCGATACGTGCTATCGGTGCTGGCTGACTCCGCACACCTCCCCGAATCCCGTCTGAAGCCAAGCGGTCCGCCCGCTTACTGCAAGACCACGCGAAACCAGTGTTCCCTAATGTTGTGTTCGTTTCGTCCAGGGAAGAGAAGGCTGTGTCTTGACGGCGAGGATGCAGACAACTGTAGTTTGAACTTTACCGTCTGGTTATACAAGTAACCACTCAGTATCAATCCCATACGTGTTATGACCAAGAACTTACACATCCGTCTAACATACACAGGACTCTTTTTTCAGGAGTCATGATCGTTATATCATGGAAATTTGTAAGGTAAATTGCTAATATCAGGCTCATGTACTCACTTTTGACGAGATTCACATGTATATTGCTTTCATTTTGTCATTAGTAAACGCATTATATGCGGATGATATCGGTATGAGAATTTTTGAAGAGCATGTTTACCTTTTTCTGTAAATAGCTATATACCAAAAACATCCTGTTTTAAGAAGACATGTAATGGTTTCTTTTAATGATATTATGAATTAATAATTTCTTCGTTTTATACTAGAAAGAACGAAACAATAACAGTATGTTAATGTTCATTATGTTTTCCAGTATGTTGGTATTCTTGCCGGTCGAGTTTAAGACGGTTAAGTAAGTGATTTCAGTGGTGGTTAACTGTAGTTAATTTGCTTGCGATTTTTAATTCTCTTTATTGTTGCGGGCTTCGTTGTTTAGGTTGTTAACTTTTTCCTTTGTATGCATATAATTCCTACAAAACCATTGAATAACGTGGGAAACGCAGTAGGTACGGTAGATGTGGAAGCAACTGGCCGGTAACACAAAGCAGTAATCATTTTTCGTAGAAATGTACAGATAAAGGCTGTGCTGAACAGTGTGCAGAAATCGGTTGCAGGATACAACTTTTTTTGTGCATTGTAATTCTTTTGACAGTCATTTCCGTCTCGACATAATATTGAAAACTAAACAGCATTTTCGTAGACTGGCAGGACATTGTGTTCAGACCAATACTAAAGTGACATGGAAGTAGGCTATGTAGTTTTTACGTGCCTACAAAATTTTCTGGAGATTAACAAGTTGAGCGCCACGAACATTTCCTTTTGGTGTGTGAGCAGTTCTTTTTACGTGTGTCATTGTGACTTTTGAATGTCAAAGTTAACTTTTTTTAGTGACAGTTTGTAACATGTAACAAGATTGTGCCTGATTTGTGACGATTTTCGCGAGTATTTTAGTGATAAGAATTTTGTAAATTTTTTTTTTTTTAACAGAATGGTGGCAGCTAATAATGAAAACATTAAGAAAAACCAAATTGTCAGTGGGTGTGTAAATGTCGGTGTATTATGGGCCTAATTATATATTTGGGCTAGCCTATGTACTTAATGTTAACAGTTTTGAAATCTCTGAAAGAAATTCGCATATGTGCACAATATGCATACATTTAGAGCTTATTCAGAAATGTGTTATCAGGAATATTTTCTATTAGAGAAATTTCGTGCTGGACTCAGTGGAGGGAGATTCCTGTAATGTTAAAATTTAAAATCAACCCTCCCACAATAAAAAGGGTGCATTTAGAATTATGCATGTTTTTCTAGATTCAGAGATAAACTTTAGATTCACAGGGAATTCAAATTTGCAGTTTTTTTCTTTTTTAAATTTTTTTAAAGTAAATAAATGTTGTGGTATTTACAAATAAAAGTATTTTATTGACAAATAAAATTATTTTATTGTACATCTACAGTGGCATTTTTGGACACGGTTTCAACAAAAAACTGAGAGCGTAAAAAGTACTTAGATAGCTGTTCGTGCTGCATTGATCTCTTGTGTTTATGACCAGAATTTTTGTGCTAGTTTAGAAATGTAACGCCATTATCGAAGTTACCTATTTGGGACTTGTCGAGCTTGTATAACTGGAGCACTGTTACCTAGGGCAATATAAAATTTTTTTTTGTAATATACACCTGTTCATACAAACTGTATAACCAGAAAATTTAAATTTAAAAATGTATGCACTCACCATAAAAAAAAGAATAACTGAGAAAAACCAATGCTCGTGGCCCGCCCCAACAAATGATGAGACCTCCCTAGTAAAAAATGTGTAACGCCTCAAGGTCACGTCTGGCCATATGGGTGCATTGTGACTTCGATGGAAAATAGCATACACAAGCTTCGCGTTTGTTATTTTTTACTCAAAATTTTAAGCGTTAGGGTTTTAATACAGTAATCTGTTCAGAAAATATACAGCATTGCCGCTATAGCTGAAAGCATTGTTTTACAGAAGAATAAATATTGTAAATAGAGGGCTACTTTCAGCGATTTTCGCTGACCTCGACACTTTTTAACGACCATATTTGCGTTTCAATACCAATATATGTACTGGAAACAAAATATCGACTTTATTTTCTGCTCTGAAAAAAGCTTTAAATTAACATTATATATATATATATATATACACACACATACACACACACAACACACACAAAAATTAGAATAGTCACAACTGCTTACATTTGAGACCCATAAACAACCAGGGAGGTCCCTTGTCATCTTCACAATTTACAACGTTTCACAACACCGTAAACTACAAAAATACACGACGGGGAAGTAGGCCTACTTTCTGAGATGGTTGTAGCTTCCGATGCCACGGAATTTCTCGCAATCTGACGCGATTGAATATTGAAAATCGTGCGTTGCAGGTTTGTAAACTTAAAATAAAAAATTTCAATGTAAATGAGCTAAATATCATTGCAATTGTGTTGTAGCCTAATATGTAGGGACTTTATGAGATTTGGCTATGAAAAGACAAAAAAAAACAGGATATCAGCCTCATTTTTTTAAATTCAGTAGATCAGTAGATTAAGAAAACAGCAAATTAATGCAAAATCAGTAGACTCAGCAATACTGAGCTCTGCCATGAACCTTAGTGTGTTGATGAATAATCGTTAGAAAATTAGACTTGTTGCCATCTGTTGCTCCCATTTGTAGGAGTCAGGTTTTGATTCAGTTTGCCACAAAGTTGAAGTTATCTTTCATAGTTAAGATGTTAAAAAGAAAAAAAACTACTCTTTTCATAATTTGGTGCCAGCGTTATTGTATGTCAGTGGGTTTATACAATAGATTATATGTAGTTTGGGGTGGGGAAGTTATTTTTCGGAGGTTGGTTACGAAAGTGTCTAAATTAACGGTCACCAGCTGTCATACATGTGACCTTCTCTCTTTGGTCACTCCACTTCTTGGCGTGTTGGGGGTAGCTGACGTGCTCCTTTCTGCCGCCGGCCGCCACCCAGCCTAGCGCAGTTTTCTTACGTCAGTTCGGATCTGATGTTTTCGCAACCCTTCCTCGATTATGTGGAATTCGAAAGGCGAGATGCACAGTCGTTTGGCCATTCAGGTCTAAGAAGGTGGGACTGCGGTGGTCGCCCAGGTGTTCATAGCCACCACTTTTATTGTTGGCCTCGGGATGCGAGTGCCAGTAAGCATACTTACTGAATTCTTTCGTTAATATAATTGAAATACAAACATGCATTTACTGTCGACACAAACACTTTCTGAAACGTAAAACCATTTGGAATAAAATATATTATACATAGAGTCAAAATTTGGGCGTATTGGTACTAGAATGTTTAAGCAGGATAGGTGGTCGCCATTTTGTATTTATTAGTATTGTAATTTTTTTGTGTTTTGAAATTTATTTTTAAAAATTGTAATCTTAGTAGAATATAGGATATGTTGTAATACAGTTTTTAAGATAATTGTTAAACCACAGTTTTACTTAGATCCTACACATTTTAAAATATCATCCATAAAAAGTAATTCGTATTTTACTCCTGTTGATGTGCATGGGTGACTTCAGGCAATATGCAGAGCTACATAATATGCCTTAACAATGCCACCTTAAAAATAATAAATCTGACTTACAGATTATAATTAAGAAACTGGCGATATGGTTCTCTCTCTTACTTGTCCTACCTCTTCTCTCTTTAGAGAAAATTCTCATATGCACCTGCTTTGTTTTTCTGTGAAGCTCGCGGAGGCTGGCATAACATTTTTGAGATGGCATTTCGTTTGTTAGAATAAAGTGTTATTGCCGTGTGATACACACAAGTTCGTTGGCGTGAAGTAGTAAATTCCAATAGCATTTCTGTTTGTAGATGCATCATGACCTCGCAAACTTTCGGTCCTTATATCGGGCAGAATTATCAGCTGGATGTGGGGCGTTGCTTCCATCAGCACATGCGCAGACATGGCTTAATACAGGGTTGCTTATGTGTTTTAGGTGGGTAGGGCTTAATATCTCGCCGACAGCGAGGTCAATAGAGACAGAGCAAGTTGCTTAGAGAAGTAAGGAACCGTCCCAGCATTCGCCTCAAGTGATTTCGGGAAACTGTGGAAAACAGAAATCAGAATGGCTGAACCGGGATTCGAACCTAGGTCCTCCCGAATGCGAGTCCAATAATAAACAACTTTGTTACATCTCTCGATTTATGTTATTTTAAGAATATCATCTACAAAGATTCCTAGTTATTGTATTACAGACAGCATTATCAGTTTAATTCTAGATTGTCTTAAACATATTTTTTCCTTGATTCTACTAATTACTTAGCCATACAGGAATATTACTAATGTTCACTAGTGAGCTTGGCTGCTGATCTTCTGGAGGAAATCCGCCTTGTTATTCATTTTATTTAGTTAATAAATGGTGATGACGGATACTTCAGAAATATTTCAAAGCTGTATAATTGAAACAAAGAAAATCTATCCCCACATTTGGGGAAGTTAGACATCCCCTCCCCCGGGTACCTCCTTATTGACACTCTCGCCCGTGAATTAATTCTGTAATAAGGCTTAGAAGTGCGTGCGTTATTCCATGCTGCCAGCGACGTCAGTCATAGTGTTTATTCGTCCACAGTTGCTTGATGTTCGCGTCGTGTGGCAGTGCAGGGAGAAAGTTTGGTCTACGTTGTACATAATGGTGGTTCAACCACTCCACCCGAACAGTCTCCCGTCCGGCGACCGGCAGTGTTGGTCACACGGACCAATAAGCGGCTGAGTACTTCTCATACAGGCCAAACGACTATACTAAATCCGTATCGTTTTAAGTTTGCGTATTTTAGTAAAGCCGTGATCTGGCAAAATATGTTTTTCACAGCTTGAAGTTTTTTTGTATATACGTATGTGTGTGTGTGTGTATATATATATACACATGTATATATATACATGTATATATATATATATATACACACACACAGACACACGAGGGCTGATTCAGAAGTCATGGCAAGTATTTTTATCTCCCGAAAATGATCCAACACAGGAAATGTACTATGTACAGCTGAAAGTGTACAAGTACGATTTAAAGGTGACACCACATGGGATATGGATGCAGGAATGTCCGGCAAGGAACATAGACAAACATGGCTGCTTGAAACCACCGTTTAATTGATCTGTTCTCGTACATTCTGTATATACTAATTTGAACGGGTACATATCGTACGTGTACAAACTTATATACATACATACACGCACGCACACAGTTTTTTATTTAGAATATTATGTTCATTTAAATTGCAAATTTAACAAAAAATCATATGTCAAGTTAACAAAATTGTATTATGTATAAATATCAGTCCACTTGTATGATGGAATGCTTCTTTGTTCGTTAACATAACTATCATAGCTGTTTGTGGCCTAAGATGTTCACCATTGAAGAATAAACGCTAACCAGTTAGATTACACCTTTCTTTAAATGGTACACATTGTTTACAAAATGCTTAATTTAGTAATGGGGTGCTTTATAAAAGTAATGGCATACTACTTATACTTAATAAATTGCGAATAATCACATGTACCGAAAAAAAAAACCCACAAGATTATTCATAAATTAATTATTGGGCAAAAATTTATCACATCAGACTCAATGAAAATTATATACTAATATTTATTGTCATTACAGCTATTCGTGCACTTGTTTAGTGTTACTCAACTTTTCCAAACAGTTGAACGCGATAATATTATTTATGTTCACAAACTCTACTTCAGACACCGTTTGCTGGTAACAATACAATAAGAACAAAAGAACCAGGTGCTCTTGACACATTGTAGTTTACAAATAATTTTTCAGTTTCCTAAGCATCTAAAACGACCGTTGATGAAACATGAATATCCAGGAGCAAGCACATTAATTCTTAAGTAACTTATACGTAAAAAAAAAACATCGTATTTCATATTGAATTCCTTTAAACTTTGCTGCTACTGCTGCAGCAGTACTGAGACTAGGTCATGTAACATTTCCAGCTAGCGACTTGAGGTGATAAGGTAAAAATGATGTTAACTCAAAACTACATATACTTCTTCACTCTATTCTGTTGGGAGGTGAAGGAATGCTTTTTAAAGTGTACAATATTTCTCGAACTCTGGTTGTTTAAAGATGTTCTCAGCTACTCTTTTCACACAATCCACAACTCCATAGTATATCTTTCTACACAGGTATTTCGTTGTAGCAAACTACGTGACTCCTGTCGGACTTATTGTATGCTGATGCATTTAGATACACGCTTGTGTGAAGTAAGTGAGAAAGAATGAGGTTAAATTAGCTAATTTTTTATTCCATATCGGTAAACATTTCATTGAAGCTGTCTTTGATTCACTTTGCTGTCAGATATTCCAGTGTTGTAAATATGTTTGTTTTTTGTAATTCAATACAACAATCAGTTTTTCTGTCTTGTCAAAAACTGATAAACAGACAAGGGGCATGCAATATGTTTCTGCTTTTCAAATCTGGGTGAGAATTTGTGGATACTTCTCAACTTTCTGCAATCTCTCCTAGAAATTCAAACAGGACTGTATACGATTCATCATGCTACGGGATTTTTGTAGTACTTACGAAAAAAATTTCCGATACAGCATTTTTTTTTGCCCCTCTTGCCGCTCCACCAAATACTCAGAGGGAAGGCAATATACCCGTGCCCTCTTCTGTTATTGCGCCCCTGATATATATAAAAGGATTTTGCTAATATATTATAAAATTTTTGTAAAAACTAAACACTTAGCATTCAATATTTGGTATAATATCGCTAGCTAAACATGGGTATGTTTGCGTAAACCACCATAGCGCGAAAACTTCGTAGTTCAGGGAGCAAAATACTTAATGCCTATTGGTCATATCAGTTCACGTATTCCAGTGGTTTTCTGCATACGCATATGTCTACATAGTTTCCATCATAGTATATTAATTTTAATAAAACAATTTTAATTATTTAATTTATAATTAAAATTAAAATATTATTTTTTAAAAATCAGTAGGTTAATATTAGTTACATAAAAGTTAATATTTTCCACGATACAAGTAACAATCAGTAATCTCCAGCTATAAGCGTAAATGAAAATGCTCATAAAAAGCCTCACAATAATTTAAATAATATTAATTCAACTGCTGTTAAGATATAGAAAAAACTTGAACACAGCTTGAAAGATGAAAAACTTGACACGGTTATAGTGAAGACACACATTGGTTCTCTTTTCTTAGCTTAGTTTATGGACACTCGTTACTGTGTTAAATGTTCGAAACCTAAAGAAAAATCTGAAGCGCTTTTATTGAAGTTATACTTCTTTTGGCGCGTTGAGGATAAAAGTTTAGTGTGCAACGGAAGTTGCTCGCGCACAGTGTAACGAAATTTGACAATGAACGTGGTAGGGGTATGACCCAACGCGCATGCGCGTAACGTCTAGCTATATACAAACGCAAGGTACACAACATAGCACGTGGCTATATTTAAAACAGACAGCAAATCAGTTCATGTAATAAGCAAATTGAAAAACATTTCATTTATATTAATAATTCATTGTGAATATACGTATATATATTATTAATTAATTTTACTTACATTGTGCCGTGAAAAATTTGTTTGTGAGAAAAATTGTATAATAAAATTTTGAAAGTGTTTTCAAGTATTTGAGGTTAATTTTTTGTAAGTATTATTTTATTAAGTTATACTTCTTTTGGCGCGTTGAGGGTAAGTTAATTATGTTCTTTAGTCAAACCTTTATTAATTGTATTTAATGTCTTTCTTTGGTCCTTTTATCGTTTTTCTTAATTACATAAATTATTTGCATACGTAATAAAATTTTATTTTAGTCACGCCAAAGAAGTATAACTTCTAACGCGCGTACATAATTACACGCACCCATTTTTTTTAAGTTATACTTATTTTGGCGCGTTGAGGGTAAAAGTTTAGTGTGCAACGGAAGTTGCGCACGCACAGTGTAACGAAATTCGACAGTGAACGTGGTAGGGGTATGATGCTATGGAAATGCACAATGTTCTGGGATTGTTTATTGGCTGCTTAGCGACGTATTGTGTAATGCATGCGGCACTAGCCTAAAACCAAAATATTTCCGCAAACTCTTTTTCTTGTTTGTTGCAAATTTTTGAAGTTATACTTCTTTTGGGTCATTGAGGGTAAAAGTTTAGTGTGCAATGGAAGTTGTCTTTCTTCGGTCATTTTATCCGGTCATTTTATCGTTTTCGTACTTAAATAAATTATTTACATACGTAATAAAATTTTATTTTAGTCACGCCAAAGAAGTATACCTTCTAACGCGCGTACATAAGTACATACACCCATGTTTTTTTAAATCATGTACAATGTTGCAAGTGATAAATTACCTACAAAGCAAAATTGTACATTTACCATGTATTTGTGTTAAACGAGAATATCGACTCCAAAGTGTAGAAACACATCCATGGATATAATTTATTGATAGTTGGATTTAAAATGTTAATACTGTCACAAGGATGCCTGAGGGGCGTGTATAAGTTCGTGAGGGATAAGAAAATAAAATAACTAAATTTGATTTTTAATTTATTCACACACCTATTATTTACGTAAAGAATAAATACGTTGATCTGTTTTTCTAATTTATATTTTGTCTCTAGTTTAAATGACACAATTTTAGAAAATTTATAGTAGCATGCACATCTTTACAAATATTGTATTAGAATGCACGTAAAATACATCAATCCTTAAGATGCACGTACACATACAAAATAATAAAGTAGTCGTATTAAGTTCCTGTTTTGTAAACCGACAGAAAAAAAAATTATATTTTAAATTAATATTACTTGTTTCTACAACTACTTCAATAGTAGAAATACATAACTACGTAGTATGTTTCTCATCTAAAATATTATAATTTCTAATGATAATAATTTTAACTTTACCACAGAAAGGTTTATTTCCAAAAATAACTTTTTCAACATCATACATGTAAGACCAATCACATTCGTCGTTTCAGAGTAAATCATTTTAAGAAAATGCTACTATATTTTCAAAAATGTACTTTTACTATAAGTTACTTGTCCACTGCCCTAAAGTAATGTGACTACTGTAGGCAAATTTTTTCAATATCAGTTAATACAGAATTGTTAACTGGGCGGCATTCTGTTGCAAAACACTGACTTATTTTACACTGAAATGTAAATTTTATTTCCACAAATTATAAATAAGCCCTTACACCTACGATGGTAACATTTTGTTGTAGTCTATTTGTTGTGAAACATATACTTCACATTTTAATATTGGTGTACATTTTTTGTTCGGCGCAATTTTGTGCTTTTGCCAGGTGGTATAGGCCAAGCACAACTCACTGCGAGGTAGATGCTTGGGCCAATAGAACAGATTCTGGCTCTCGAAGTGGAATGCTCTTACAACGACTTAGATCGATAATTTCGTGAAACACAGCACCGTGCATGTAGAATGATAACTGAGACTGCATTTCCGTTTCCCAAAAAATTTTCATCTCGGAATATTTTCAATGTAATGCGATCCAAGTGTCCATGCCATAAAATCGCAGAAATTTCTTCGGGAGATGTGAAGCTGTCCCTGAACATGGTAGTAATAATGATGAGATTTTTTCAGTTTCATATCTTTACCTATACAAAAAAATTTCATTATTTGGGAAGCAACATCAGGGGTCATAGTTTCTGCTGATTTCGGGAATTTCGCTTATAATATTCCATCAGTTCCCACGAGCCCATCTGTAGAGGTTACCAGGAAACCCTGTTGAAGGTTAACAAAGCCTTGCGTTTTTTCGTACTTCCCTAATCCTCTTCTTTTAGCATTTCCCCGAGAGGAAGAAAACAAGCATAGTTTGTTGAATACACATTTCCATCTACAGTTTCTTTCACTCTCTTAACCTGGTTGTTTATATCTTCTTTCAATCTATTTACACTTGCGCTCACACCAACCACCTGGTCACCTAACCCCTCAATTAATGCTCGCAGTGCTTCCAGTACTGCAAACATTTTTCTAATTAACATTCACTTCGATAGATGTATAAAACAGTCTTAATTGTTTTACCTCAGATATTACAATTAATTAATCTGCCCTAATATCACTAATTGCTACCCTATTGCCTAACTTGATTTACTCCATCCCACTTCTGACACCAGTGTTGCACCTGAGGGGCGTATCTGAGTTTGAGAGGGATGGAGGTCTTAATAAAAATAAAAGAACTAATTTATTTACACTGATCTTATTTAAAGCATTAAATAATCTATCTCCACTCTTACTCTTTTTATTTCTCAGTGAGCGCAACATTTAATCTCTATTTCAACTGTAATTAACGTCCTTCTCAATGTCGCTGTTTCGTTACAGTCGATTAACTCATACTCATCATTAACTCAGGTTTAGTCAGTCTGTTACCATTATACATAATGTCTTTCACTCACACATCTAGTCCAATAGTCCAGCCTGCCAGGTGCACTCGTCACTGCTTGATACTCGTAGTCGCAGATTTCCCTTCCGCTGGCCACTTCTCTCGCCGCTCGTCGTCTATCGCTGAAACTCAGCCTCTCATCCATTCAATAACTGTCAGCCTAAAGGCCCATCGCAATATTTATACTCTTCTGGCCTTGACCTGGAAAGTTCGACGCACCCAGAGTCGCCCTTAGAGAAACTAGAGCAGCAAACCACTAGGAAATTCTTCAGATAAATACAGAAACTCAATACAACCAAGGTCAGAAGCGTGCGCCGCAAAAAGGATTATCGTGTCGGCTAGCCTTTTGTAACAGATACGCGGTTCCTGGGTATCGCTCGCTTGTCATTCAAAACATTCTATTAACTTACCACTGCTACTGTCATATAACTGTCCTGTCCTTCGCTTCCACTCGCTCGCGTGGAACAAAGCAGCAAGCGTGTAACAATATGTAGCCCAGCTGCTCATTGCACCTAATTGGTGCCTGCTCTGTTCTGTAGTTTTAGTTCCGCAAAGAGCTTTGAACGCTTCTCATTGTGTGTAAAGTTTTCGCTGAAATTATGGCGCTAAGTAAACATTGTGCTATCACCAGTAGTAGTAAAACGGAAGTGGTTCATAGACAATGTTGATCTATAATCGTTAGTGTGGATTAATTTTTTAAATTAAATAATTAAACTAAGATTTTTGTGAAAATACAAATTTTAAACAAAATTAACAGTTTGACAGCGAGGTCGTGTGATGTCGGTGAACGTACAATGCGATGGATATGCAAGAAAGGTGAGAGCAGCATTATATCTACGTCGAAGGCAATATTTTCGTCACAAAACAAAACTTCAGGAAACGAGTTACGGTTTTTGATGACTTCACCAAACAATATCTTCCGAGAATTTTGTTAGAATTTTATGATAAGGGGGAAAATTCCGACAGCAAAACAAATTACGGCAATTACAGGTGACAGTTCCAACAGGTTAAATGGTCGAAGAATGTTTTTTTTTTTTTGCTTTAAGAAATTGAATGACAGGAGAAACTTTGTAATGGAAAGGAATGACTGCACGGACGGGGAAGGAGTTTGTACTGTCAGTATAAGCTATATTAACAAAATTTAATAATTTTTTCTATGTTCCACGCATTTGTAAGTAAATAACAGTTTTGTTACATTTACATTTAACAGATGTGGTTAGTCTGTAAATTTAAGTATCAGATCATTTTTACTACAAACGTAAAATTTTGGGTGTTCGTCTGCTGAAAGAGTTTTCTAATATATATTGACTCCCAAACATATCACGTACATATATGGTCTATAGATATCTCTTATGTTTATTAGTCATGCCGTCGAATACTGAGCTGAGTTTTGTTTCTTAGCTGCCTACGCTATTCAGCTGTGTACATAATATGTTAAGCGTACCCGAACCTTTGCCTGACGCATTAAGGTGATTGACTATCTTTGCGGAAAGGACTGAAAAACCCTTAATGTCGAAATGTTCGTGCTTTGTCTCAACTGCAGTGAGCTTTGCTTCCACACCAGTCAGCTTGCCTGCACTCTCGTTCGCTACTAGTAGATTATCCTTCAATGTTGCTGCGAGGGTCGTACGAGCCATACAGTCAACACATTAACCCAAATCGAGAAGATGCATTCCATGACTGGCAGCTTGCTTCCTATTACGCTCTTCATATTATTAGTTAAAGTCGGAAAATGTTTATTCACTGTAACAGGCATTGTACAGACGGCATCGAGGTTCGATTCTAGCTTCTTACTTATTGCAGCTTAGCATTATGTCACTTGCTGTCTTGTCATTAAGGTCACTGTCTAGTTTGGCAGTGAGACCGGCAATAATGCTAACTTGCTCACTCACATCGTTAATTTTCTTCTCTATAGCTGAAATCTTGCTAGGTAACGCATTTAGTTTCTGTTTATTTTTGGATACTTTACGTAGCTGGGCGTCCATCTTGGTAGATAGAACATTCGTGTTGACGAAAAGTCGTCTTTCCACAGCTTCGAGTGCATCCCCGGTAGTAAAAACAGTCATTTGGGACATATTTTCGATTAATGTACCGAGCCGCAAATTCATGTTAGTAGATAGTATATTGGTATCGAAGAGACAGCCTTCCACAGTGGCGAGCTTCCCACCCAAAACAGACAGTTTCTTAATGTCTTCAGTCAGTGGTCATAATTCACTTTGGTTGTATGATCTCTGCTTGCTATTCGCTCGCTCACACCACTCAGTGCTGTCTCAATACTAGTTTGAGGTGCTGCCACTGACCGCAATGCTTCTGATGTAACGCTGCGGACAAAGGATACATTCGCTTCATCGCCATCTTGTTTCGCCCTGCCAAGATTCTTGGCTCGTTTCCCTCCGAAACTGCAGTTCCCATCGATAGTATATATAATACAGCTTTCTGGCACACACTTCAAGCCGCTATGGCCGAACTTGGATACTGAGTAGCTCATAGTTCACTGATGATGAACTGAACAAAACCCCTATGGTACCGTCCCTTATGAAGTGGAACATTCTTTGCTATCACTAGGAAACCATGAAATTCGCGCCAGCAACATGAACACATGTCTTTAAATCTGTCTAATGTCATATCAGTATTAACATGGCCAGAGTAGACGTGACGTAAATTAAAGTCGTCCATACGAAATAGGACAAGGAAATTATCATTGTCACATAGAAGCTGTTTAGGGATGCGTTAATACGTTTGACATAGGTAAATAGAATCCACTGCTACATGGCATCCCATGCTGAAATACTGCTGCATTGTCGCATGTTTCTCACACGCTACATCGTCGAAAATAAACACAGAGTTTGGTAAGGCATCACTTGGCTGCACGACCATGTCATTGTCACTAAATGGAAAATAACGAAGTCCATCCACAGCTTGTATTATTTATGTTAGGCATAAGTACTTTGGCTGTTGTATCGATTTAGAGTATAGGTAAATGTTCTAGAACCGAAGACCATTGGGCTCCTCCAGGAGGCTGAGAAGCACAAATGTCTTACCGCAGTTGCTCGGTTCTGCTATGATATCCTGTAATGGTACTAGGTAGTAGCTTTCCATGACGTAATCTGAAGACTTTAGTTTAATCGTTGTCGACGTCACTGATGCTGACATGAAGTGTGGTGGTCTGTGGCACAGTCTCCATTGAACTGATATGCAAATTGATAATCAGCAATACTTATGTTAGTTTTGAATGATCGAGACTGGGTGATGTGGTCGGGCACATTGTCTTGGAAGTACAAGTATGAGAGTGTGTGCTGCTGTGTGTGTGCATTAATTTTTTTTTTTGCGTACTGACTGATCGTGGTGAGTGTACCGCATATGTAAAACGAATTTTTCTCGGGGGAGTCGACAGAGTTCCACACTGCCTGGCTGTAGCATAATAATAATATTTTTAAAAATAACTTTCTGAAAATTGCGCATTACCTGTGAAAAAGAATTTCTCGGTGACGTCAGCAGAGCCTGGGGCATTGTAGTACAAAATATAAAATTTCCAATACGTTTCGAAAAATCATGCGTTGCCTGGGGCTATGGGGTATTGTCGCTGAAAAAGAAATTCTAGGTAATGTCGGCAGAGCCTGAAGCATTGTAGCAGAAAAATATTTTTAATAACTTTCCGAAAATCATGTATCGCCTGGAGCTGTAGGCGTTGCCGTTGTAAAAAGAATTTCTCGATGACGTCGGCAGAGCCTGGGGTGTTGTAGCAAAACAATATTTTCAATATATTTCCGAAAATCACGCACAACCTCGGACTATGGGGGAGTCGTTGTAGGGACACCCGCCTGTAGCCTGGGGCTATATCATAAAGTCGGGGCATCGACGTAAGGACACACCTGAGTCTATGTCTATCCACCGCTCCACTGCAGCCCCAAGAAACAAGTTTTCTATACACCTCACCACTGCAGCCCCCAATAAGCGAGGCATCTATACGCCGCAACACCGTGGCCCCAGACAGCGAGTTCTCTATCCACTACACCACTGTGGCACCCCGTAGCCAGGGGTCGGGGCATCGTCGTTGGGACACTCCTGAGGCTATGTGGTAAAAATGGCTGCCATGGAATGTACGAGAACTGCAGCAGCATCGGACAGTGAGTTGTCTATCCACTACACACCGTGGCTCCCCGTCGCTATGGAATGCAAGAGCATGAAGTTTTGCATGTCGTCTATCCACTGCATCACTGTGGCACCCCCTCGAAATGTAAGATCAAGTTCTGCACTGCCTAGGGCGATGGGACATTGTTGTAGAGACACCTCCATAGCCTGAGGCTATGTCATGGGGCGTCGTAGGGACATGTCTGAGTCTATGTAATGTGGTGTCGTTGTAGAGACACATCTGAGGCTATGTTGCGCAACAAAATGACCGCCATGAAATGTTTGAGAAAAAAATTGAAACTTTTGAAAAAAAATGGCCGCCGTCGAAATGGAATGCAAGAACAGGTGGTTTATGTACTGACTTACAAAATGGCCGCCATCGAAGTGGAATGCAAGATCATGATGTTTACAGTTTTCCTACCAAGCTTTGGTGTCTGTGTCCACCGCCCCATGCCCTTGGCTCTGAACCCCCTATTTCTAACTACTTAAGATATTCTTGTATCCATGTTGTGTATTAGTCCGCCTTACGTAAAATTAATATGAATAACTTCAATAAAGTCTCTTCACTTCATTCAAGCGTCGTTCAGGTGAATCTGTTAAATTATTAGAAAAGTAAATACTGTTACGCACTCGCTGCTTCCTTCCGTGCGAGCGAGTGGAAGTGAAGGACAGAGCAGTTATATGATGGCATCGGCAAGTCAATGGAATGTTTTGAATGACAAGCGAACAATACCTAGGAACCGTGTATCTGTTACAAAGAGCTAGCTGACACGACAATACTTTTTGCGGCGTGTGCTGCTGACCTTGTTTTTATTGAGTTTCTGTATTAATCTGAAGAATTTTCTAGTGGTTTGCTGCCCTAGGTTCTCTAAGAGTGACTCGGGGTGCGTCGAACTTTCCAGGTTAAGGTCAGCAGAGTATAAATAGGCCTCCAGGCTGGGAGTTGTTGGATGGGTGAGTGGCTGGACTTCAGCGATAGATGACGAGTGGCAAAAGAAGTGACTAGCGGAAGGGATATCTGCGACTGCGAGTATCAAGCAGTGAAGAGAGGCTGGAAGGCTGGACTGTTGGACTGGGTGCAAGGGTGAAAGACACCACAAATGATGGCAACAGACAGACTGAAAGTGTGTTGATGATGAGTATGAGTTAACTATAACCAAACAAACATATTAAGAAGAATGTTAATTAGAGTACATATAGACATTAAATATTGCGCTCACTGTGAAATTAAAAGAGTAATAGTCGAGAAGATATTTTAATACTGTAAATAATAGGTGTGTGAATAAATAAAAAATCTAATTTAGTTCTGTTATTTTCTTAATACCTCTATCCCTCACCTAATCAGATATGCCCCTCAGGAGTCCTGTAACACTGGTGTCAGAAGTGAGATCGAGGTATTTAACTGTAAATTAAGTTAGGCAATAGGCTAGTTATTAGTGTTTAAAAAATTAATTAATTACGACTGTTTTGTACAACCACCGCAGTGAATGCTAACTAGAAAAATGTTTACAGAACTGAAAGAACTTGGCTACCTAACCCCTCAGGAACGGCTGGCAGGCTGGACTATTGGAATGGGTGCGTGAGTGAAAGAGACTAAAATTATGGCAACAGACAGGCTGAAAGTGTGTTAATGATGACTATGAGTTAACTGGCTATTACCAAACAGAGACATTAAGGACGTTAATTAGAGTAAAAATAGACATCGAATATTGCGCTCACTGGGAAATAAAAAAGAGTTATAGTGGAGGCAGATAATTTAATGCTGTAAATAATATGTATGTGAACAAATTAAACAACATTAGTTGTTTGATTTTCATTAACACCTCCATCCCTCAGGAACTCAGGAATAATCCTCAGGCTTCTTGTAACAATACTCTGCAGATCTTCTAATTTGTGTACTTCGATGCGTTAAAAACAGAAAACTGAAGAAGTAATTTAAGTTATCAGAAATAGTTACATATCATCTTTTATTCGACATAATATGGAACTAAATTCTCTCTGTTGTTACCAACTTTACTAGGCACAGTAAAGTTGCATACCCGCCCTTGCACATTGCCACTGCCATTAGCAGGTTAACTATGGACGTAGACTATTTGTTCCTGGATGAAATATGCTCCATTTGTACTTATTTGCCCCACTCTGTTGTTTATTATCATTTGTTCGTGAACATCCGGAAATGCAGGTAGGATCAGTGACTTTTTTCTAAGGTTGATTTCAAAACTGCTCACTTTATCCTGAACAGCCTTTTCTCGTTACCATATAAAGTGGCAAAAAATCGCTTACTTATGTATGTATATTTTAACTACTTTAATGTTACGTACATACTTTCAGTACATTAATATTAACACATCACGGAAGCACGAGAAAGGAATCACGACTTTACAAATACGACAGTGCACNTGACTTTTTTCTAAGGTTGATTTCAAAACTGCTCACTTTATCCTGAACAGCCTTTTCTCGTTACCATATAAAGTGGCGAAAAATCGCTTACTTATGTATGTATATTTTAACTACTTTAATGTTACGTACATACTTTCAGTACATTAATATTAACACATCACGGAAGCACGAGAAAGGAATCACGACTTTACAAATACGACAGTGCATGCCTGCCTGAATGTGGAATACAAGCAATACTTTGAAAGGAACATTAGACTCGTAACGGCTTGATACGACTCGGGTATAAAATACATTGTATAATATAAATTTATATTTATTATGAAAATACTCAAAGATAAATAGAAAATAGGTTTCGAAAAATTATCACGATCGTTAATATAGGTTACATTTTTCGCTAAACACACTTTCTTGGGGGTCTACTTTTCCTAGACTCCTAAAAAATCGATTTAGTGCCCATATACACTGGAGAGCCAAACAAACTGGTATAGGCGTGCGTATGCAAATAACAGAGATATGGAACCAATCAGAGTAACGCGATGCGGTCGGCAGCGCCTACATAAGACAACAAGTGCCTGGCAAAGTTGCTAGATAGGTAAATGCTGCTACAATGGCAAGTTATTAAGATTTAAGTGAGTTTGAACGTGGTGTTATAGTCGGCGCACGAGAGATGGGACATAGCATCTTCGAGGTAGCGATACAATTTGGATTTTCGCGTACGACCATTTCACGAGTGTACCGTGAATATCGGGAATCCGGTAAAACATCAAATCTTTGACATCGCTGCGGCCGGAAAAATATCGTGAACGAACGGGACAAACGACGACTGACGAGAATTATTAAATGTGACAGACGTGCAACCCCTTCTCAAATTGGCGCCGATTTCAATGCTGGGGCATCAACAAGTGCCAACGTGCGAACTATTCAACGGACCATCATTAATATGGGCTTTCGGAGCCGAAGACCCACTCATGTACCGTTGTTGACTGCACGACACAAAGCTTTGCGCCTCGCCTGGGCTCGCCAACACCGCCATTGGACTGTTGATGACCGGAAACATGTTGCCTGGTCTGACGAATCTCGTTTCGAATTGTATCGGGCGGATGGACGTGTACGGGTATATTGACATCCTCATGAATCCATGGAACCTACATGTCAACAGGGGACTGTTCAAGCTGGTGGAGGCTCTGTCATGGTATGGGGTGTGTGCTGTTGGCGTGAAATGGGACCCCTGATACATCTAGATACGACTCTGACAGGTGACAGATACGTAAGCATCCTGTCAGATCACCTGCACCCATTCATGTCCATTGTGCATTCCGATGGACGTGGACAATTCCAGCAGGATAATGCGACACCCCACACATCGAGAGTTGCTACCGAGTGGCTCCAGGAACACTCTTCTGACTTTAGACACTTCCATTGACCACCTAAATCACCAGACATGAACATTATAGAGCATATCTGGGATGCCTTGCAACGTGATGTTCAGAAAAGATCTCCGCTGCCTCGCACTCCTATGGCCCTACTCCATATTAGGCAGGTGTACCAGTTTTTTTGGCTCTTCAGTGTATATCACCATGGTTACATAAATTGACGTACTTTTATTTATAACAAGCAGAAAATGACAACAAACTTTGTAACTAAATATAGAAGCAACAAAATGTTATATCCCAGAAGCCAGAATATTTATTTTATTAATGTTGTCCATTTGCTAGCATAATCACCCCCAAAAAATGCACTGGCTAGGCACTTTGCAAGACATTCACAAAGGACAAGAAAAAGTGCATTGTATGGCCTCAATACCGAACAGAATTGGGTGAAATTTTAACGCATTTAATGCATTTAATTTTAAAATATCTGAGCTGCCCCCAGATAGGTAACTGTCTCCGATTTATAGAATACATCTATAAAGATTATTGCTTTATAGCAGTGTACATTTTAAATACATCGCACTACACCACAAAATTATTAATTAAACGGCGAAGCTCACATGGAATTCAACCAAATTTCAGTATGTGCTCACAAATACTTAAATTCATCTTATACTAGCGGTTGTCACGAATCCATTACCCATTTAATAATGAAATTACTTTCCAAAACATATAGTTTTACCATGTGTGCAGACCTTCGCGAAAATATTTACAATAATTTAAAACGGACAAACTAATTTGTCCCAATACCTTAAAACAAAATCGAGTCATCCAAAACTATTATCGAATAAACATATTGGCGGAACTATGCCTGATTTTCTGAAGTCAAGGTATTGTGTGTGCCCTGAAAAAAGTAGTAATTTTGTAAAACGAGTAATATCTAAATACATTTATACAATATCGGCTTATTTCATCACGAAATAAGTCTTTCTAGCCTCTTTTTAACCATTTGCATGAGTATGTATGTTTGCCATCCCAATATCGCCTATAAATCTTGAAGTTGCATTTTCGCGTTTTCGCGGCTGATTGACGTAATCAATGATTTTGTCATCATTCTAAATATCCAATTGAAATCTTCTTCTGACATTAGACACAATTTAAATACAAAAACATAACCTCACATCAGCCAAGAACGACCACCATGTTTGTTTTATTGTTCTGATTAGTCCAGTAATCGGAACCTATTCCTGTGTTTAAGATAACCACTGGTTACTGGGAAATTAAACATTGATTATTCATAACCATACATTGAGAAATATAAAATGTTGCTAACCAACACTTAAATTTTAATCAAACCTTAAATGGAACAAACCCAGACATTGTGAAACTGGCCCTAAAAATTGGATCAGCTATAACTACGCTCATTTGCAAAAAAAATTGTTCATCATGCACGCATCGCGCGAGCACAGCGGCAGTTGCCACACAGTATTGTCATAAGCTGACATGTGTCCCATTTGCGTTTAATGCGGTTTGCTTGCGCGGATGTGCCACTAGGTGGCATACATGTACCTCCATCATTCATGTCTGTAAGACGCCGAATAAAGCCTTATTAACAGTGTCAGCCACAGAGCCAAGTTCAGTGAACATGTGGCATGCCCTGACGGCTCATTTGACAAGCATTTGCCCAGTTGGATGAGCTTGATAGAGGCAACATCGTCGGCCTCCGAGAAGCAGGTTGAATGTCCCAGTGAGGGGTGTCATTGTGTAGGGTGTCATTTCCTACTATTTTCGCACCCCAATGGTGGTAACTAAAGGAACTCTGATGGTGTGTCGATACGTCCAAGAAATTTTGTGACCATGTGCGCTCCCCTTCCTGGTGTAGCTTGACAACCTTTTTTCCGTGTGTCCGGCCTCACACAGCATGAATATTTATGACCTACCTTCGTGATGACACCATGCTTCCTTAGCCGTCAAGGTACACAGACCTCTCGTCCATCGAGAACGTTTGGGACCAGATTGGACGACAACTTCGGCCATTGGCAACTGCGGCGGATTTTGAGGGTAAGTTGCGCCGGCTGTTGCAGGATCGTCCTCAGGCGAACATCCTACTTCTGTATGCCTCCATGCCCGACCTAATCGCCACCTGTCTCTGTGCTACGGGTGGTCCAACACCATACTGAGTGTATCCTGTAAGTGTTGATCCCCTGCAGAACATGCTTGGTTGGGTACAATATTTTGTTGTTTTATGTATACATACTGCAATGTCCTGTGCCTGTATCCACTTACGTGCCCCTGCAATAGTATCTTCAGGGTGATCAATTTTTTTTGAAAACGAGTGTTTTTACATGATGATGGGATGGAAAAAAATGTTTTGATTTGCTTATCAGCGACTAGAGTTCAGGTATTGAAGCTGTCAGGGTTGATGCTTGCTTCACCCAGTCAAGTTTCCAAGTGGATTTTAGGAATCGTCATGCATAGTGCGGGATTCAAACGCTCAGGGTCGCAGCAGAGGCCAGCGGAGACTTGCTCTTCCCTAAATCCTGACTTGCTCGTGCCCGAACTTGCAAATCTTGAAATATGGTATGTACGCGTCGATTTTATGTCATTTTCTGAAAACCGTTAGTGTGGTGGGGTGGTGTTAAGCGCCCAGCAATGTGATGAATTTTCTCTTGTAATAAAGAGAGGACCTAGGACTCGAACCCGACAATACTCCCGAACTATTTCGTTAGGTATCTGTCAACAAGATTGTGTGCGCGCCCTTGTAATAACTCGTGTGCGATCGGAACTGCCAGACTCAGAGGGCTTTAACCGAGTAACACCTACTCTTTCGTGATTTCCAGGCTGCGTTACAAAACTTGGTTCCAGAATTGTTACAAATATCTGGGGGTAGCTAGTTTAGTAATAGTACGGAAGATTTATTGTAATTAAAAACGAACTCGAGTCAATTCCTAATTCAGGCCTTTTTGCTTTACTAGATAATAAAGGAAAATGGAAGTAGACTTGCTGTACGATATTAGAAGGGTATCCAAATTTTGCTGTCCAGTGAGACACTATTCCAGAAAATTTAACGGTGAGCCTCACTTTCCCTTGCGAATAGCTGTATTTTTGTGCAAAGTATTAGCTCTTGTTTTCCTCGTGATTACTGTTGTCTTCCCACATCTCCTTCGACCTCGACAATTTGAAACGAATGAAGCTTATCATAAAAATTGTCTGGAATATTGTCTCACTGGGCAGAACAATTTGATACCACTCTAATGCCGTCCTTGCTCACGTCTGGATAAACTCGACGAGTTGTGGGCGCTGCGGGCTTTCTGGAATCTGTACACAATGAATATCATGCTGCCTCAAGAATGATTCATAATTTTGTGTTACTCAATGGTGTTGGATTTCTGCTTTCAACAGTACATAGGGGAGCATCTAAAATTTTCTCGATAATCTGCAAACCAGGTGAACAAGGGGGCCATTACATCACATAAAAATCTGATGGGTGTTGGAAGATGGGAAGATGGAAAAACCGTCAGGATGTATGCAGGACATGAACGGGTGTAACATGTCTAAAATGATGTGCACATAATGTTTACAGGTTCCTAATGCGTGCTATTTGAATACATACTATACCATTACAAAGCCACCTCCAACCGGTATGGGTTGTTGACACACCGGCTCCAATGATTCGTGGGTTTTTCTCTTCATGCAAACTCTTCCATGGGTCTGAATCATTTGAAAACCTACATGTGTCTAGTCTTCAGGTATCTTGTGGCGGTATTTCTGAGACTAGAATAGGTGCATAGTCCTGTATTTTGCAATTATCAATAGCTTTCGTGTTGGACATCGGTTCTGTAAGTCCGTATTATGCAGGGTTCTTTACACAATCTTCACTCTGAATTTAGTAGAAGCCCCAGCAATGAATTTCAATGTTTGTTGTAGTGTTGCTCGTCTGTCTGATGGAACAAATCATGACAGCCAATGCTGGCCATGTTTATCCAAGTCTTTCGACGGTCACTCTCCTGTAACACTTTCGATGTTTTACCATTATTCTTTTGTTCTACATACACGGGTACATACTTCAATGGCCAGATGTGTAAAACCAATCTTCGCCTGTGTCGTCGGAATGTTACGACTGATCTCTCGATCTGATAACACGCCATCCTCAGGGCGAAAGCATCTGTACTAGCTACCATTTTTTTGCGAACGCATGTCGCTCTTTTGCAGGACGCAGGGGCTTGTCTATACAATATTTTAAACAAATATTTGTAGATATTTTTTACTTCATTGTGATTGCAAGGGAAAACTGCTCCAGGGCCTTCTATTAGTGTTACAAAATATTGTCTTTCTTGATATGAGAGTAACACACGAAGTATCTGTTAAGGCACATTTTTCTCAAAAATCACGCTATAAGCTTAACTTATTTCTGATGAATCTATTAAAAATTCATGACTGCCAGTACCATTCATCAAAACTTTTCTTTAGAAGCTATTGTAATAACAATAAAAGTATATATATTTTTTAAATCTTATGAATGGTGGAAATGGGAAATTATCGGAGAATAAGTTCATCCCTTGATAAATATTCACAGCTAAACGAGATTTACGACATATAATCGCTTCAACGCAAACAAAACGAAGCGAGCATGACAATATGGAAATTTTATGCCTCTAGAGAACAAATTAAAAAAAAATACATATATATATATATATATATTTATACACACACACACACAGACGGTGCTAGGAAACTCTGTGCTCAAATTCCAGATGTAGTTTCTTTGTACCAATAGTAACACAAAAGCCCTGTACACTTATAACCGGAAACATATTTTTATATAAAATAATTGTGTTCAAAGTTGCTGTGTACAACACATGCAGAACAACCACAACTACTAAATTATTATGTGTTCAGCATCGCGCGCCTACGTCCTATGCAACATCCTACATTCCTTGTTCTCCAGCCATTGTACACCACAACTTTGAACACAATTAAATTGTATAAGAGTTTAAGTGTATAGGATTTTTGTGTTACTACTGGTCCAAAGAAACTATATCTGGAATTAGGGCACTGAGTTTCCGGACATTTTGTTTATACACTGAAGAGCCAAAAAAACTGGTATAGGCGTGCGTATGCAAATAACAGAGGTATGGAACCAATTAGAGTAACGCGATGCGGTCGGCAGCTAGATCGGTTACTGCTGCTACAATGGCAGGTAATCAAGATTTAAGTGAGATTGAACGTGGTGTTATAGTCGGCGCACGAGAGATGGGACGTAGCATCTCCGAGGTATCGATAACATTTGGATGTTCGCGTACGATCATTTCACGAGTGTACCGTGAATATCGGGAATTCCGTTAAACATCACATATTCGACATCGCTGCGGCTGGAAAAGGATCGTGAAAGAACGGGACAAACGACGACTGGCGAGAATCATTAAACGTGACAGACGTGCAACCCTGTCTCAAATTGGCGCAGATTGGATTTGTGGACTGCCCTGCAGGATTCATGGTGTGGATTGCATCCTGCATACCTTCAGACATTAGTCGAGTCCATGCCCCGTCGTCTTGCGGCACTTCTGCGTGCTCGGGGGTGGGCCTACACGATATTAGGCAGGCGTACCAGTTTATTNCTACACGATATTAGGCAGGTGTGCCAGTTGTTTTGGCTCTTCAGTGTATATGCTTAGCATTTCTGAAAAAAAATTATTTTCATGGTGTCTTGAAAAGTGTGTGGCATTTCTCTAGTAATCGCCATTAGATATTTGGGAAACGTAGTCCAATGAAATTTTTTTTTAACATGTTAGAAACATCTTAGAATGATTCAATCATCGTTAATAAGCTTGTAACAACTTACGATTCGAAATGCTACATACTGTAGTACGGCCAAATGTAGGCCAACGTATTTGATTGGAGGCTGCATGCAGTACATCTTACCTTCGTAATAGTTTTCCCATGCAAATTTTTTAAAGCGCGTTTTGTTTGGTGTGATATAGTTTTCAATCTAAAATTGAAGATACATTAAAATCTTGACGTTTACTTGAAAATTCTAAAAATGAAAATGAAAACTTGGAAGCCATGTATCAGATGCACTGGGAAGTGGCAAGACAGAAGGACGAAAGTACGAATGTGGAAAGTCTGCAAGAGGCCTCGCTCGTCCAGGCAGGCTAGCCGTGAAGGTCGCCCAGAGATTGTCCATGTGACAGCATGTTCAGGTCAGCTACGTTCCACGTCATGTGTCCTCTGACACGCTCCATGGGATAGGTGGCATCGTGTACACAGCAAAAATAAATGCGCTACAAAAAATGTAAAAAATAGTTTCATGGGTGCAATAAAAAAAGTATGAGAATGAATGCTTGCAACAATACATTTCTTCACATCTTCGTCAGGTTGAACTTACTCAGGTGCTCCATCTGGAATTCGACTTAAATAGTCAGCAAACTCGTTGTCTGAGCCTTTAATGTATTTGATCTCTAAATCATATTATTGTAACAGTAAGCTACATCTCGTAAGTCGTATCACCAAACATTTTGCCCACTCGTAAACATGTTAATNAAGGACGAAAGTACGAATGTGGAAAGTCTGCAAGAGGCCTCGCTTGATGCTCAGTACCGAGAATAACATTTTCTCCCAACAATAAATTTCTAAATATTTCTAGTTGCCATACTACAGCTACAGCTTCACGTTCTATGGACGTCTAATTCTTCTCTGCATGCCTCAAGGCCCTGTTGACTACTGCAACAGTTTTATCAACTCCATCATTATCTATCTAAGCCAATTGGGTTCCAAGTGCATAAGATGAAGCATCAGTACACAAATAGAATTCCCTTCTTTGGACAGAATGATAAATGATATACTCTTCCCGGAAAATTTACTTCAACCGCTTAAATGAATATTGATGTTTTTGTTCCCAATTCCAAATGTTCCCTTTCCTCAACAAACAAGGGCATAGCAATACTTGCAATCTGGTTAGAATAATTCCGGTAAAAGCTAATTATACCCAAAAATGCTTATAATTGTTTTAAATTTATTGGCACTGGAAAACTGGTTATAACTTATAGCTTTCACGCGATGTTTTTATTCTATATGGAGTAAGGATGTGACCTAAAAATGGCAATTCGCCTCTACAAAACGTTGGATTTTTAATTTTAATGGTCATTCCAGCATCTCGAAGTTTGGTCATTACTATGTTGATTTGCTCTAAGTGCTCTTCAAAAGTGTTGGACATTATCAAAATGACATCAACTAATGCACTAACGAAATGTTGTTATTCTGTGCCTAATGTAATATCAAGGTACCTTGTAAACTCTGCCACTGCATTACAGAGTCCAAATGGCATTACCATGAAAATATACTGTTAGTTCTTAAAAAGAAATGCTGTGTAATGTTGGGATTTTTTCTCTTGTGGAATCTGCCAATATGCATTGGTTATGTCAAGTGAAGTCAGGAATTTTACATCTTGTTACAGACACAATATGTCCTTAGTTTGGATGGGACTCTCATGGTCCTTAACAGTAATCTTGTTTAAGGATCTGGCATCTCAATATAATCTTATTGATCCATCACGTGTTTTCACACGTATCCTAGGACTATAATATGGGCTGGCTTCCCATTAAATGACATTCCAACCTAGCATAAGATTTAGGTACGCTTTAGCTTCTGACAAAAATTTAGCAAGTATGAGTTACGAAAGCACATTATGTCACAGAAAACGGACTCTAATGGTTTGCTGGTGCGAACAGGTACTTGATTTGAGCAGATTTTTCACTTTGGTAGAAAATATATTCAAAATTACGAGCACGCACGACAATACTCAGAAAACCCTGAGGGAAGAGATGTACATAAAACAACACCAGAATGATAGCTAAGGACAGCAGAGAGAAAATGATCTGAACCGAAACGATATGCAACTCTGCCTACTGAACCCGAGATGTCATGTGACCAACAGCCAAACATAAGCGAGCAGTCTGACGTAAAATAACTACCGTACTGAATGCTGAGGTGGTCACATTAGACAAAGAAGTACGACATAGTGTGACTGATCGCTTTATACAGGATGATTTGGAGCAATGGGGACAAATTGCAGTAGACGATCCCTGAGAGGATAAAGAACAAAAAAGTTATAATGGTCATGCATCTGGAAATGCACGGGTTCTTCGTTCCTCGCTAGAGAGCGGTACTGTTCCCCATGACTGTGGCGTGTTCACATATCGGTAACATGAGGCGCCTGCTTCACTGCTGTTGACTCACCCTGGAGTGGATGTGTGTAGTGTAGTGCAGTGCTGTAGGATGATGGCCCGGTATTCCAATCGCGGACAGGCCGACATGGTCTCACATGGCAGTGAGCGGGAGGCAGCATGGCTGTACCGGGAAAAGTATCCCCGCCGACAGCAATTACCCCATGAACAGTGTTTCCCCGTTTGTATGAGAGAAGCTCGTTTAGGGGTTGGGTAGGGGAGAGGTGGGTAGCCCCGAACATGTAATGGTTTACATACTTCCCACTAGGTGGCAGCACTGGCCAACTGTGGTCTGAAGTCCCTCCATGTACGATGCGGTTTGCATGCAGTTGAGTGAAATTTGTTCAAGGGTGTGAATGTTTTACATCATTTTGTGTTTTGTAGCAAGGATTTCTTCGACATAGTTAATATTTGGATGCGTCTTATGTCACTGGTGGTAAGTAGAATTAAACCCAGTGTAGGCCTATACTATGTCTTATTTAAAATGTGCTTTTTGATATACCATACAGGATGCGCATATTGGCAGATACATTTATGTTATATTCATTAGATAGAGTTATTGCATTGTGGGTAGCCATGAACACTTAGGAAGACGGTAACCATGGACACATCATTTGATATGAAAATACGAACGAATTTATGTTTAGAAGTTATGGGCTCAATATTAATTTTATTGGATCGAATCTTACAGTTGTTATGTACAACTGACATGTCTGGGGTGAAGATTCAATGAAAAGTGCTGTGGACTATGTGTTGAGTGGTAAAATGAGCATAAGAGAAGCAGCAGGACATTTTCATGTTCCAAAATGTTCTATTCAGGATAGAGTGCAACTCATTATGAAAGGAGTTGATTGTTAACTCAAGCCTTAACTTGGGCGTTTCGAGCCGACTTTTGCATCTAAAGCTAGCATTCGACCTAGCAGAGGTCCTTGGAATTTCACACAGAATCAAAAGGGACAAAATATGTGCCGAGAAAGATTTTTATAATTATTTTATGAAGAGATATCCACATTTGAGTTTACGGTCCCGAGAATTTACCAGTTTGATGAGGTGTGTTGGTTGCAATGAAACTCAAATAAAAAATTTTTTTAATCAACTTAAAACATTGGTAAAGAAATATAAATTCCCACCTTCTAGAATGTACAGTGCAAACGAAACGGGGTCTCAACTGTCCATCAAAATCAGTTTTCATATCCGTTAAAGGCATAAGATAAGTTGGAAATTTCACATCAGCTGAAAGAGGCCGAAATGTTATAGTCGTGTTTTGCATGAATCCTATTGGCTATTTCATCCCACCGATGTTAATTTTCCCAAGGCTGAGTAGGAATGACATACTAATGATAGGAGCACCTGATGAAGCTATCACTGCAGCTTAACCCAATTGTTGGATGAGTGCTGAAACATTTCTGATCTGGTTAAAACATTTTGTTAAGTATTCTCAGCCCACACCACAGAATTATGTTTTACTGATTCTAGATGGACATTCTAGCCACAAGGACATTGTTGTGCTAGGGAAAATAATGCCCATATGCGAAGCACTCCACCCCACACGACTCATAAACTCCAGCCATTGAACAGAACGTTCATGAAGCCATTCAAGAATGCCTATGCTGAAAGTTGTGCATTGTTGATGCGACGAAATGCTAGTCTTAGAATCACATAAAATGAAATAGCAGGATAGGTTTCATCTGCATACAGAAAGTCTTGTCTTGATATTGCAAGCAATGGGTTTTCCTGTACAGGTATTCGTCCTTTGAACCCTGGAATTTTTTCTGACCCAGATTTTATTTCATCACTTCAAACAGAAATTCCCGAAGCTCCTAGAAGTGATCCGAATGAAATCGAAAACCCAAAAGCTTATATCAATGCTTCAACTGTTACTGGACAACATCTCGCAGTTCATCCTTTCCTAAGGCAACAGAAAAACACATTAAATTTTCAAAAAACTCTGCAGAACCAGCGAAATCACATAGGAAAACAATTCCTGTTTTACAGAAGAATCCTCAATGTCAAAGCAAACAGCAGTAGTTTTGAAAACTCTGTCACCTTTTCCAGATGCCAGTGACAAAAGAAGAACATCTCTTTACAAGGAAAGCTTTGAAAAGTGAAATATTAACTTCAAGCCCCTATAAAGAAGCAGTAGAGTTGAAGACACAACAGAAATTAAAAATTCTACTACAAAGAAAATCCAGAAAAACGTTATTTATTGTATGTGGGAAAATCAATGTCGAAACAGTGCTAGAAACAAGTGCCAAAGAAAAAATCTTCACCGGCAAAGAAGAAAATGTGCATAATTTGCTGTGAAACTGTCGAAGAAAACTGGATTCAGTGCTGCACATGTAAGGGCTGGGCATATGAGGAATATGCTGGAGTTGAACCAGATGTATCCTTTTACTGTATTTTCATAATGAAGAAATTTTATGTCCAGGATTACCCGACCATTATAATTACAGTGAAAAAACTTCTTGAGTACCAATATAATGTTAATTAAAAAATGTTTCGATATTGTATTATTTTGCATTGGCAATGTGTGCATGTGTTATGTTTCGAGGATAATGCTAGCAGATAAATTTGAAAAGTATATACATTAAATTTTGAGATTTACACAATAATGCTCAAGTGTCCGCAGCTGCCCACCTATCCCCTCACCATGACGGGCGGGTACNCCCCCCCCCCCCCTTGGAAGAACATGTGATCAACACTGTGTAAGATGACCCCTGTAACAGCACCAGGCTGGTGGCTCGCCAGTATGGGGTAAGCTAGACGACCATGTGGAACATTCTCCACGACAACCACTACTACAAGTATCACTTGCAACATGTGCAGGGTTTATTACCGACGGACTTTCCTCTACGGGAATAGTTGTATAGTTCTGTCACTAATTTGTAGCACAGGCCACGACAATGCTGAGATTTCTGTCATACAACTTATTCACAAATGAGGCCACCTTTACAAGGGGCAGTATAGTCAACCTCCACAACACCCATATGTGGACTATGCAGAATCCCCATGGTATGGTGGCAACAAACCATCAGTACCGGTTTAGCCTCATTGTGTGGGTGGGAATTATTGGCGATCGCCTCGTGGGACCAGTCGTCCTTCTACAACGCCTCACAAGGCGAGGCGTATCTGCACTTCCTGCAGGTGACTTTGCCACCCCTGCTGGAAGAGGTGGCTTTGGTGGTATGAATGGTTATGTGGCGGCTATATGATGGTGCTCCAGCCCACTTCCACCTTACCTTGCGGAGGCATCTCGATGTCTTCCCCGGTCGATGGATCGGACGAGGTAGTCCAGTTGCATGGTCCGCCCAGTCGCCGGACCTCAACCCTTTAGATTTCTACCTGTGGGGCACTTAAAAGGTGTGTTTGCAAAGCCCATCCCGGACGTGCAGACACTGGAACACTGACTTTATGCTGCATTTGATGCCAATCGGATGCAGGATGACACAATTAAATGTGTGGAGCAGACACTGCTGTGGCACGTACACACATGCTGTACGCACATGCTTAGAGGCCCTTGGGGGCCACTTCGAACACCTCATGTAACGGTGGTTTCATGACAGCATGTCGTGTACTGGATTGTACTGTGCAGGAATTATTATGGAATAAAAGGTCTCTACCATAGAAACCATGCATTTCCGGACATATGACCATACGTCCTTTCTTGCTCCTTATCCTCTCAGGGATCGTCTCTTGCAGTTTGTTCCCATTGCTCAAAATCATCCTGTATAGCTGTAGATCCCGAAATATTACGTGACCAACAGCCAATCGTGTGCGAGAAATCTGACATTATTATAGCCTACATATTTTTCATCAGCATGTCCATGTGAAGAATGACAGAAACTATAGCAGTCAAGCAAATATGACAAATGAAAGGGGTGAGTGTGCATGCACATTCACTGGGCCATGTTACGCTACACAGACATCACATAGACAAGGAGCCGGTCCGCCCTTGATGCTCTGGATACCCACTCCCTACTGTTGAGAGAGAGAAAGTTTCAAAGAGAGAAAGGGAGGGAGAGACACACTTACACACATGCATTTGTAAAAATTAATAATTCTTGTAAAATCCATCAGTTTTAACACTTTTTAGACTACTTTCGGAATTAAAGAAAGGCTTATACATCAATTTCCTGTATTTGTGTGTGTTTGTATGTGGCGGCCATTAAATAATTTATGTTATTATGTCATATCTCAAAAATCATTTAACCGATTTAAACCAAATTTTGCATGTTTACAGTGAATTATGTATACACTGAATAAAAAAATCTATATTGTTGTTTGTCTACCATTTCGAAAGAAAGCATAACACGAAAAAATAAAGCTTTTACATTATATCTTGAAATATGCTCAATCAAATATAACCAAATGGGGTACATGCAGGCCATGTAAAAATGTGATTTAAATTAAAAAGGCACTTATATTTTTAATGACTGCCATTCAAATCTTTTTCGTTTATTTGGTATATCTAACATACCATTCGGCCAAGTTCGAACAAATTTTCTATGCTAAAAATATTTATTACATTCATCATATATACCAGCAAATTGCCACTTCTCTCAGTCATTTTCTAAGATAGCACCTCGTTAAGATATATTATTTTTATCTAATATATCAGTAAACAATCTACATATTCCTACCAAATTTGGTAAACCATTTGTACTATGGTAGGCCAAATAAATTTATACATTTTAAGTGGGGTAGACAATATTTTCAAAATGGCGTTCATATAAATATTTTAACTTAGTACAGTAGAACCTCGATAATCCTTCACCAACGGGACCGAGGGCGTGGTCGGATCACAAAAAAAGTAGGATTATCCGAGGAACACATTAATTTACTTAAAAACGCAACAAAACATAATTTCAATTGGAAATACAGTGCTATAATACTACATATGGTAATAATACTCTTATTATATCTATGTACATGGTTAAATACAGTTTTGTACGAGTTAACTCATTGCAAAATAAATGTACGTACATATTACATACATACTGTATTAGGCCTACTATAAATATAATCTCTACTACATATACATATGTACAATGCTAAAAGTACATATATATATATGTACGCACTTACTCACATTAAATCACGTAACACTAAAAGTTTCATGTTTTTCTCCAGTTCGGAAAAAGTCTGTAATGTTTTTTTTGTTTGGCAGACGATTTCGATTTCGATTTCGCTGCGATGTTCCTCCATTTTCGAATCCACAAAATGTCCATTGGTGTAGACATAGAGCTTTGTTCAATATGTTGTAGGGCTATATAAAATGCATTCTTAGCATCTGCATGTGACACTCGAGTTTCAGGTTCGTTGCTTTTATCGTCGTCGTCATCTTGCTTGTTGTCATCTGTTGTTCCACTTACGATTTCAATGATTTGGTCGTCTGTTAATTCCTCCGCCGTTGTGCAATGAACGTCAGCTGTACTGATCCATTAATTTACGTCACGGGGCTCAACTTCTGGTTGTAAAATTTGCAAATCCCTCAACATTGCCGGCGTGTCTACATCTTGTTCGTCATCACTTATTCCTACAGCTGTTTCATCCTGGGATACGCCACTTGTTTCTGGCGCTGTGCGATTCTGCTCTTCTTCAACTTCATTTTTGGCAACAATTTTTGTCATGATTTTTGGAGTAATGTATGCTGGCATTTCTTCCCAAGCTTCGGCTACTGTGTAAACAACATCTTTGGTATTGATTGCTTTCATTGCCTCGAACAAGCTGCAGCCTTCTTCTGTTCTTTCTAAAATTGACACACTGTATTTTCGACGATATCGCCGCTAATTGCACGTCGAGGAAGATTTTTTTCCTTTAGATGTTTTGTTACAGCAGGAACAAATTGGTTGCAAAACCATTCTTTAAACAAGTCAGAGTCCATCCACGCTGATTTTTGATTTTGGTACAAAACTGGTAATGATGCCATATTAATATTTTTAAAAGCTCTCGGATTTTTAGCCTTTCCGATAACAAACAATAGCATTTTATGGCTGCCGCTAGCATTACTGCAGAGAGCGATTGTTATCCTCTCTTTAGCGAGATTAGCACATTGTACGGACTCATTTTGCGCAGCAAGAGTTCTTGTAGGAAGCATCTTATAGTTCAAACCTGATTCGTCAATGTTGTACACTTGGTCAGGTGTCAATTTTTGCTCTTTAATTATGTTTTCAAATTTCGGAATAAATTCAATAGAAGCTGTTTCATTAGCAGAGAGCTTCTCGCCGGAAATGATAACCTCCCGAATCCCGTGTCGTTTTTTCCAGCGGTGCAGCCAGCCTTCACTTGCTGTAAACGTTTCGTTGTCACCGTCTCCTCCCATTTTACCATATAAAACTAGCGTTTTTTCTTTTATGGTCGGTCCAGATAATGGAGTCCCTTTCCTTCTCTCATGTTGAAACCATACCCACATGGCACTTTGTAACATTTCACACTTAGGCTTCTTCAAAGTTTTTCGTGTTTTTAGTCCTTTCTCATCATCAATTCATCATTGCATGACATTCAGTCTGTTTCCTATTTCTTTTCCAGTCCTTAATTGTTGTTATCCCAACTCCTATTTCACCAGCAATTTTTTGAACCGACTCACCTTTGTCTAACCTTTCAAGTACATTAAATTTCTCTGCTAAAGATAGCCTAATGTGCTTACGTTTTTTAGTTGACATGATTTCTTTTGACGTTTAACACAAGCTTATTCCCGAATTTTTGCAACTCACTTTTTTCACTGCACGGATTCTCACTCTAAGAATTATTGCATCCATCATAGCCTGTATATCTTTTACATGTTTCACGACGAAATTTATAAACCCTCAATAATTACACCGTGTTAATACACAGAAAGTACCTATGATTCAATAACAAATACCTTGCAAATCTGGATTATTTCTAGTTGGAAAACAAAAGTTTTCCAAAATGAAATTTTTACATAGCGCTACTCGCTAATACTTGGCAAGGAATATCCATGCATGTATCATCATCACAAAAGAAATCACGTATTTCAGATTCCTCTTTGGAAATTTGTTCTGTATCAGGTTTCCTATACATAACATCGGATTTATAATCGAACACTTTCTTTTGTCTATTATGAAATTCGTACAACACACATTGTTATTCAATAAATGGAGTCTCATTCTCAGAATCACATAAATCATCTCTACCTGAGGTTTGTTTCTACATTTATCTTTTGCGTGGTTCATGACAGAAAATACTATTTCTACTACAGAAGGCCGCGGTGGTGTAGTGGTCAGACTACTCGCCTCCCACCTAAGCGAACCGGGCTCGATTCCCGGCTGTGTCGCGCCTGGATTTTCGCATGTGCGAATCGTGCCGGACGAGCCGCTGGCCAGCGGGTTTTCTCTTAGGATCTCCCGTTTCCCTCGCTCTTGCATTCCGGCACTGCTCCATACTGACCTCGCTTCACTCATCGGCTATCAAAATCTCGATGTTAATAGCGGCCCAAATCTCTCCAATCCAACTCTACTACAGTATTGGAAAATATTGGTAGCAACAACAGTGATAAGGCATATCGTGATCTGCCTATATCTACAAAAACTAAATTCCCTGCAGCATTTTTGAACTGGATGACATTTGACTAAAATGCATGTATATATAGGTAATGTCAACTCCTTTTGATGGTCAGTCGAAAATTGTACTGCAGTTCAACAGCACCCATAACTTTATCATCAAGGAATTCTTTGACAAATGGTAGGTTTTTAAACTGACATCTTAATTGACTTACACATACTTCTGGTGAAAAGTACATCAAAATTTTGAAGTGATTGAAATTAACTGGCAACGTTATGAATAACTCTTACCACAAACGCTTAATATAATTAAATATTTTTTGTTCTAACAGCTTTCGTTCTTTTTCTGCAGACATATTACATGTTAAAATTGACCATGTCTTGTAATAATCAATACCAAAATCTGCCTTTTTAACTTCTAGTAATGCCAAAGCATTAATAATATTTTGAGTAGGGCATCTGCACTGACAAATGAAGGCTAGTATATTTTCCTACACATTTACAGTAATATTACATCTAAATCATCGTAGTCCCTACTTACATCTTCAACGTTAGCTTGAAAATGTAAAAATTGAACTTGTTAAGCTCATGGAAAATTTGTTTCAAAAATGTTAAGTACAAATAATTATTCCTGTCATTAAATTATTCCCAGTTTTATAATATGACTTTCATTGAATCGTAACGAGACAGCCAACGAGTTGCTGAAGGTTGTACCAATGTATGGGCATATTTTTGTTCATTCATATTAATGAGATCAGACAGTTTCTTATTTTCCATTCTCCTATTGGAACTTTAAAATCAATTGAAAATTTCGTGACACAAGAATTACGTTTGCCGGAAGCTCTTCAATTGCTTTGCAGCAGGCATTGTATAATGAATGGCAAATGCAATGCACAAGTTTCAAAATACGTAAATCATTACTACACAATGCAAATACAGGCGATTATGTTCCATATAAACTATTTGCACCATCTGTCCCTATTGTAATTAAATTAGAAATATATAACTTAATTGCAGACAAATAGTTACTTAATGAATTCGGACAATACAGAGGCAGAACCATTTTCAACAGCAATTAGGTCCAGAAACTCAGTAATAATTTCCTTTTTGATTTCAGTAATATCTTATGCACAAACGCAAATATTTAACAGCAGATATATCTGTTGATTCATCTATAATTAGTGAAAATAATTAATGTCCAACATCTTCAACTAAGTACATTACTCAATATTGCAAGAGCTATGACGTTTTATCAACGCAGAACATTTTGTTTAATAAATGCTGAACTTTTCACCCCAATCGCTTTTACCAATTTGTCAAGATGATAAATTAATTTACGTGAACAAATACAGCGAACTTAATATCTTTGCACTTACCATTTGCCCATTTCTCTTGTTTACAGTCTTTTCTGTACTCCCGAGAACGTTTAGCCCACTTGCCCATACTATTATATGTTTGTGACAGCATACACGAGGAATAATTTGATAGGTATTTCGCTGTCTGTCTCGTGCCTTTGAAATACAGACGATTGCGTTCGCAGACACAAGTGAGAAGGGTGGAGACATTATTTGTATCAAGCGAGTATCTTATTCGCATAAGTTATAAGCAGCGATTCATGAAAGCAAAGAGAGTATTCCTGTTAAACTTCTTCTACCCGAAGTGGCCGCCATCCACTGGCATTCGTAAAGTATCCCAAATGGCGAAATTTCGCCCAGCAATCAGGCAACCTGGTAGGCCCGCGCTGATAGGGTGCGGCCAGGGCTCGCCGCCGGCTGGATCGAAGCACGCTGCTACCGGTGGTGGCGTCCTCCTGCCTCGCAGGCCAAGCGCACGTCAGTGCCGAATGCGA
>NQII01000101.1:362230-380087 GCA_002778355.1 Clitarchus hookeri | reverse complement strand
CCGCCGTCCCCGAGAGATGCACGAGCCGCCTGCAGGCGACGGCAAGGTGACTTCGCCGCGTCCTCGCTGAGCATGAGGGCTCCCCAGTCTCGACTTTTGTGATTCACCCGTGGAAACACCGGTTCTCTGTAGCTCATCCAGAGTAGAGGCGAGTAGAGTTGAGTTGAGAAATTTGGGTGGCTCTTAACGGGCTCCGTCCAGTCCTAATGACACGTGAATTCCTCCTCGACAGTATGTGTGTCTCGGATTCGTTGTTCGCGCATACAACTGTCGCCGACGTGTCTGCACTTACCAGGTTCGGACGTCATATCGCTCGCAGTGTTGCCACGTCCTCTACCAGCTAGTTTCACACACCTATTATACTGTGTACCATATAAGAAGGCCACATTCTTGACACTTGACAAGCGCCGCGCCTTTTCGTTTATGTATCCATTCGCCATCAACTGGTGTGTCAAGAATAGGCTTTGATGTGGCGAGTCAGCGCGTCCAGGAGGTACTGCTACGTTTGGCAATTGGTGAACTGCTTGGTTGGCGCTGCATTCGTAAACGGAGCTTGGTGGACGTGTGTAGGGTCGTTCGTAAACGCTGTACATGAAATATATGTTACTTTAAAAATTATACAGAGCTCGCGGGAAAATAAAATTATTTGTATACGTNACTGCTACGTTTGGCAATTGGTGAACTGCTTGGTTGGCGCTGCATTCGTAAACGGAGCTTGGTGGACGTGTGTAGGGGCGTTCGTAAACGCTGTACATGAAATATATGTTACTTTAGTAATTATACAGAGCTCGCGGGAAAATAAAACCATTTGTATACGTGCGTAAATACGTTATTTTAAACAACAAAACTTATAATATGTTTCTGGGTGTAGTTCGGGATATGGATAACAGATGGCGTGGAAGGGCATGTTGCAACAGATGGTGCGCTTGTAACTCACAAGGTTGGAGAGTCTGGAAACTTTGGATTTTTTTGTTACATTTGGATATGTATCGTTTTATTGTGCATCTCATTTTGAACACCTATACATTACTATTTTATCACGAAGTTTCGTTTCTAAAACTAAAAACTGCTGTTTTATGACCACGTAAAATAAAATGTATTAATTAATCTACGAACTCTTTCTTATCCGCGTATTTTCTGCTTGAGTGATGTGCTTCGGCACTGCTCTCAGAATAGCCAACGTAATATTAACTTTTGTTCGTTCGTGCATCAGTTGATACAAGATTTTGTAAATGGTGCGTTGTTTGTTTTGAATACAGTTACGTTGCCACTCACTGACTGTCAGAATGTGGCCTTCTTATATGAAATGAACTATACTAAGTCATTTCGTTGTGGCATATATAACTCTCGCGGACGTGCTTACTGTTTGCGTTGGACGTATTTACATTGCCCATTATGTATCAGATATTAAACCAAGTAATTATCAGTTTATAAAGAAAATAACCCAACTAAGACTAAAATAATGTACTAATATCAATTACTTTAAGAATTAACAGAAATGAAGCCACTAAAATCGCATTCCATTTTTAGCTTTTCTAACAGAATTTATTATGTGTAAAAGTATATAACATACTGGTAAATTGGTTTCGCAAGTTGTATTTTAACATATTAATGGTGGTTTTGTCTGAATTCTTGAATTATTTTGTACATCACTAGTTTAATGTCGACCTTATTTTCTTATGATTGTTAAATTCATCTGTTGCCCAGTTCCAGTCTAGGCGATTGATAAAGCAACTCGCTCACCTCGTTAGCCCATTGATCTAGATTAACAGTGATAGATTTGCAAGAGATTTTAGTACCACTAGATATTCATAAGGACGTAATTAGATGGAAATGGAGCATAAACGGATAAGGTATACAGCATGTTCACGAACAAATTATAATAAACACCAGAATGGGGTAGATAAATACAAATGGAGCATATTTATCAAGGAACCAATAGTCTAACGTCCATAGTTAACCTGCTTAATGGCAGTGGCAATGTGCAGGGGCGGGTATGCAACCTTGTATACGTGGCACTGAAAACTGCCTGTGCGCAGATCTGCGTGCCTTATAACACTGTTTCCGCCATTTTGTTTTTGCACTTTATGCTCTATCATTTCGTCTTGTATTTTCTCGCTCTATGATTCCATGTTTTTTCTTGCTCTCTCATTCCATATTGGCTGTCTGCCATTCCATATTGTTTTCGCTCGCCATCTTGTTTCCAAATTACTTACCTTCGTATCTGCTGCATGCTGTAGTTATCTCGTCGTCCGCTAGAGTGCACCACCGATCCCTGTAATGTTGTTTATTGCTGCAAGTGTGTGCTATCCTATTACTGACCTTCGTTCGAAAACCATATTTGTTTATGGAGATGGCAGCTAGGATGTGCAGGTGTCGCTTTCGCTTGGCTGCCATGTTGGTTCTAAAGTTGGCCACTAGGGGCGTGGGTTTTTTTATTTCGGAGCTCAAAATATCGTCTGGAGGAGGGCTGGATCGAACTACCGAACCTTGCGTCGGCATGCAGTTGCCTTAGACCACTCGGCTATCGGGACATGTGCTGGACAGGGATTTAAAAGAAGTTATAGTGTGTGTGTGCGTGCGTGCGTGTGTGTGTGTGTGTGTGACGAGTACATATTTTGTCGTGATTATTCTAATGTGTAGTAATAATTTTTTTATATAAGTTCTTTACACTATCCGAGACTTATATAGACCATCAATAAGTATTTTTTTCATATAGTCATAATTCTTTTTTAAGTATATATATATATTTTTAAACCTTTCCTTTTAAGTATATATTTTCTTTTTAAAAGTATTATGGAAAGGTGTACTTNCGTGCGTGCGTGCGTGTGTGTGTGTGTGACGAGTACATATTTTGTCGTGATTATTCTAATGTGTAGTAATAATTTTTTTATATAAGTTCTTTACACTATCCGAGACTTATATAGACCATCAATAAGTATTTTTTTCATATAGTCATAATTCTTTTTTAAGTATATATATATATATTTTTAAACCTTTCCTTTTAAGTATATATTTTCTTTTTAAAAGTATTATGGAAAGGTGTACTTTNTATATATATATATTTTTAAACCTTTCCTTTTAAGTATATATTTTCTTTTTAAAAGTATTATGGAAAGGTGTACTTTAGAAATAAAACACATTTTTTATTACATTTTTTATTTACTGAGGTTATTGAAGTTGAGTTTGCCAACATGCATGGACAGGCAGGGCAGCTGACCTTGTCAAAGCAATCGGAAATTTATAAGACATATAGAAATCGATGTATTTATAAATAATTAGAATTATTTTATTCAAATTAATTTTATTTATCATTTAAAAAATGCCAAATTTAAAAAAAAAAATGCATTTAAATGTATTGAAAATGTATTTTTAATGCAAAATCGGTTTATAAAAGTTTAATTATGTAAATTTTACGCTTTCTCATGACACTTGGTAACATTTAAAAAAAGAAAAAAATTCTCGTGGAGGGATGGGGATTTGCACTCACAACCTCTCGAACAGGAGTCAGGTTTTTTACATTTTTGTGTTTAAAATTTATTTATATATTATTACAAAACACTTTAAAATATTCATGTTCGTCCATGTAAAATGTGCATCCTTATACAAATCTCAGTCCTTCGTTAAAAATGAACCAACTATTCTGGTACTTGTAAACGTCGTGTCGTCGTGCAGTAAGCTTGCAGAAAAAGCGACACCGATATGCCACTGAAAGTTCTGTAAATGATACACTGGTGGACTCAGATGGTGCTCCTTCCGACATGACGATGTCGGAAGGAGCAGGAACCAGAAATGAAGATGTCTTCGTGGAAAGAGATGTTCCTCCTGGTGATGAGTTCACAGGCTCGTTCATACTAGTCGCAGTCGATTTTGGTAGAGGAGCCATTGGATCGAAATTACCATCCATTACATCACCGATGGTAGTAGCAAGAAATTTACCTTGCAGAACCAACACTGTGACTTCGATGAGGCCTGTAGTTTAAATTTGCATGACATAACATGTTTGCAGTAAGTATCACTGCAATAAAACAACGACCCTCTCCATCAGCATAGATATTTAATGCGGTTGGGATTGATCATACAACCATAAATTCCATGCTGTCGTGCGATGTGTTTTGTGCGAAAATACCTTGTCACAGTTGCAGGGATAAGTTTTTTCTGGGGGAGGTGACCCATCCGAAGAAGTATATGGCATGCCCATAGTAGTTGGCAATGGTGCTATTGTAGGCAGCCCACCCGAAGAAGTCAATGGCACTGCTGGTACTGCACACAAAGTCCATGGCATGGCCGTAGATCCCATTAGCTCTGGAATGCCCGAAGACATCACAGATACAGAAAATTATGTTAACTGTAAAGCTAGATGAGATGTGCTGTACCTACATACGTTTGGCGACGAACTGCTGATCCTCTACAAGGAGCCATTATTTAAACAGATAGAACCCCTCTCCCCCTTTTACTTTTCTTCTTGCCTCATCCCCCTTTAATTCTATCCGACAAACCACCTGTTTCAACCTGATTGCATGTGTACATTCATAGGTCCATCTGTGTGAAGTCAATCAATACATAAATAGGTTAAGTAGCATAAAAAGTATAAGGATTTTTTTTTTAGGTTTTTTTTAAGGATAATATAGTAGTCTAACGAGTTAGGGTAAACAACATTGAAATGGTTTTTAAGTAGCTATAAAATGGTGGTTCTAAAACACCTGGCGCCTGGCAGGGAGCAGGGAGCCATAGATAGTATGACACAGCACCCTTTATGTTACGGTGTGTTGTTGAAGTGTTCCATTTCACCCTCTGTATTAAAATGCCCCGCGTCGTTGAAGTGTACGGTTGCAACCTTTATACTGTACGTGTTTCGCCGCAGTGTTTCCATAGTGGGAAATACGATCGGTGCATGCATCGTTGAAGTGTACGGTTGCAACCTTTATACTGTACGTGTTTCGCAGCAGTGTTTGGTATCACCCTTTATGCTAGGGTGCATGCATCGTTGAAGTGTTAGGCGCCACCCTTTATATTACAANCGCAGTGTTTGGTATCACCCTTTATGCTAGGGTGCATGCATCGTTGAAGTGTTAGGCGCCACCCTTTATATTACAATTTATGCGTCATTGAAGTTTACGGTGGCATGCTTTATGACATGCATGCTTCGTCGCGCTATTCGACGTTGCTATTTGTTAGGGTGCATGCGCCGCCGCAGTGTGTGGCGTTGCCCTTTACGTTAGGGGGCGTTCATCCATTACTCGCTGTATCGATGTACTCAGGGAGAGATGGAGCGCCCGTAGTCGTATAAACCGAAATCGACGATACTGCTGAGCCTACGAAGAAAAGGAAACATGACTGCATAGAAACAGATTGGAATAAAGGATCGGATGTGGATTTGGCACACAAAAAAAAAGGTATGTAAAAAAGCCCTGAAATCTATCTAATGCTCTGGCTCGATGGTACCTACGATCGTACACATCTCGTAACAAGTATACGATGTACAGTGTATACAGGCATAATGATAAATGGTTCCTTGGTGCTGATGAAATAGACTTTCTACCAGATGGGATAATCCAAGTAGGTGATTAAAAGACATTTGGAACACCCAGAATTTACGAACTTCTATTTCGCAAGGAGCCCAGAAAGTTTACAGCATTTGATCTGCTGGAATACAAGACATTACTCGAACTCACACATGCACTTTACCAAGATAACAATCCCGAAACCCATGCTTATAAGGACGAAGATCACGAAAAAATCGCCATTCTCGCAGACCTCTTCAGTGGCTTAGCACTGAAAAGTGGGGACAGTCTGAAGAAGATAGATGTGATAAGAAAATCGACTACATTTTTTGGAGTGACCCGAAGGAACTGGTGGCTATACTACGACTACTGGTCGCTTTGCAAAGGGTTGGAAATTACTCGCACACCAATGAGATTATATCCATCATCGAAGAACTGAAGGAGGGAGGTTACATACGATGCATTGGATGGTAATCGTCCACGAACTTCATGCTGCAGCCTGGCGCAACTACCGCTGTCACAAGGTCATGATTTGTGGAATGAATGACAAGTTTCAAGCCGACCTCGTAGAGAAAATACTGTATGCTCATGTCCACAAGGGCTGTAAATTCATGTTGACAGTCATCGATGCTACAGCAAATTCACTGGGGCCTGGCCTGCCAAGTCGAAGAATGCATGTGACATCACTGGGCTAATGGCAGATGTGTTGCGCGAGTACACATCCTGACCAATTTGAAAACTGACCAGGGCAAGGAATTCTACAATGTAAAGTTCGAGACCCTGATGACGAAACATAAATTAAATCATTATTCCAGGTACAGCAATCTCAAAGCATCAATCGTCGAGAGGTTCAACAGGACTCTGAAGGGCAAGATGTGGAAGGATTTCGCGGCACATGGCAGCTACAAGTTTCTTGAGCTACTGCCGATACATCGCCCGCGAGTATAATTCTACAGTGCACTCGACCTCTTGCATGAAGCCCGATGATGTCAAGGATGACTGCTTGGTTCGGACCGTGTATGCTATTCCAAAGAGGAAGAACCCACACATGACTAAAGCCAAAATCGGCGACCTGGTGCGCATCTCCAAACAGAAAGGCGTCTTCGAGAAAGGGTTCACAGCGAATTGGAGCCCCGAGCTGTTTAGTGTGTGTTGTATATGCAACTATGCTCCGAGGACCTACTGTCTCGAATATTTGTACACTGTACCCATCCATGGCGGCTTTTACACATATGTGTATTTGGTCGAGAAGGTGCTGAAACAACGTAACAGAAGGATGTATGTAAAGTGGTGGGGTTTCCCTGCCCACTACAATTATTGGGTCGCTGAAGCGAACATCGAGAGGTAAAATCGCCATGGAAGAGGTCTATGTATAAATAAATTCTTTTATTCAAGGGCTTGTGTGTTCCCTTATTTGGTACATTACCTAACAAATCGTTACATATACATACATATCCCACGAACACATGTGTTTTAAGAATATAAACATAGAAATCTTTGGTTAAAGACTTACCATTGACAACTACATCGTCAACAGCAAGGGACTTTGTAGATTTTCCCCTTACATCATGACAACATGAAAGTAGTCATTACCTTCGCTCACAGTGATAAGCATAGCCGGTTCTGATTTGTTTATGATATATATCACACCCTCTGCAATGAAATAAACAATTATCACAGAATCATTTAAGCCCTACACTCATAGTTGCTCGTAATTTCCGAACTGTTAAGATACAGACGATAAATTCATAACATCGTCCCCGACAACGAAAATTATCGCACAGTTAATGCCCTATAAATATAAAATTTATCTCAGATTCATTTACACTCTATACTCATAGTTGCGCCTGATTTCCGTCAATGCATACAAACCAAGCTTGACCGAGTATAGTAACTTACATCAAGGAGAAAAAAAAACAATCCATATTCATTATTAGATGTTCCAAATATATATATATAAGTAATAACAATAATAATAATTTATAGGCAAATATTAGGTCCCCGCCTCGGTTACTTCGGCACAGCCTGGTTGGCCCCCCCGAGAAATTCGTTTTTACATATGCTGTACGCTCACAACGATCGGACAGTACTAAAAAAAAATTAGCGCACAAACGCAACACACCCACGCATCACTTACCTTCACCGAGAAGATGCGTCGTTGCCCTCCCCCTTAACACCCATATGCAATGAGCATTTGGGGAGGGGGGGTCCCCGGACTTGGGACCGGACAGTACACTATTCCTATGATGCTGCCAATATATCCTTGGTAACGTCAAAAGTATAGTGTATAGGTGGGTTACAACGAAGCATCTTGAAGAAAACTAGACGAACAAAAAACGGAAAAAAGAGTATTGAATAGTCGTCATGAACATGGATGCTGGGAAAATACAGATGCTGAGAATGTGCGAACCATCGCAAACAGTTTACCCGGACATATAATCTGCGCGCACACAGCGTTAAATGTAATGGAACCAGCGCTACACCTCCGACGAACAGACCTCGAATGAGAACCAGAGTCCATACCAGCCAGCAATACTTCTACCAACGGACGAGGTGCGTCGTCGACGTCAAGTGTTATGCTTATGGATTCGTTGAGGCAGAGAGAGCATTTCAAAGTATCATGAAGACATATTTTGCAGAGAATAACTCTAGTGATGGTGATGATATTTGCAGCTACCATGAACGAATAAAGGATAATGTTATTGGGCAGCTGGAGCTATCAAATTCAATCTTTTCCTCGAGTGCATTTATAATAAGCCGGAACCCCACGACGCAACGTCGAGACAGATCTTTGGACGATCAAGACAAAGAGCGTCCCTCTCTACAATGTTGTTGACGATGCTGTGTTGGCAGCAGCCATTGTGAAGATATGTCAGGAGGAAGAAATGCATGGGGCAAGGGCAGTGGCTGGTCCCTCAAATCTGTGAGACGAGTCCAGATACGCGTTAACAAGCTCGACCCATTGAGAGTTTCCTGCTACATCACCCGGCCTGCAAAGCCATGACAGCTATTATTAATCCGTGTAACCAAGACCAGCAGTGCTTCAAATGGGCTCTCCTAGCACGATATGTAAATTGTAGGAATCAACCAGCGACCTGGAGGTGTTATTCAACTTCACTGGGATATACTTCCCCACTCCTCTACACCTAATATCAACATTTGAGAAGACCAATCCTGACATGAGCATTAATGTTTATGCTCTCGATGAACATCGGAAGGTGGTACGAGTGTCGAAAGAAGAACTGGCTGAGCACTTCGACCTGCTACTTCTAATGACTCCAAGCAATAATTCACATTACTCTCTCATATCCAATTTCTGAAGACTGCTAAGTGACCGGGCATGAACATACAACCAATTTCTGCAGAAGTTGCCTCAAGGGATACGATGATCGTCTACGAGTGACTGGTGCTATGACGGTTGCCGGAATGAATTGATAGTGCAATCACACTCATGGCGCAATCCATTCCAGCAATCTATAAACATGCAATGACTGTGTAGTGCCGGCCTACATATAATGTCTATGTTTTGCGACGCTACTGAGGAAGGAGACAATTATTGTGAAGATGACATCTCTCTCTCCTGGAATGATGTATAAATGAGGATCTTGGTAGGGTGTGCAACGTTATGCTGATGTTGGTGGCCAGGAGACATATCCTACAGGAAAAAAGTTTCTATGATAGTTCGCAAAATGTGTGCGTATGTATGTATTACGCTTTATATATAGGCTATAAACTAATATTAATATTTCAAGACAAACAGTATAGAGGGAAAGTATGTTCGCTGGGCCTCGAACCCAGGAGGCATGCTTACAAAACAGTGTGGTTGAGTTGAAAGGCGAACGAATATTATTTTTTTCAAAAAAACTGGTGGGACAAATAATACAAACGCGAAGTATGTTCCTCGAACCCTCGGATATATGCACACAAACACAACATAGTGGATGAGTTGAACGGAGAGCATAAACTAAAATGATATTGTAAAACAGTATAGTGTGTGGCAAATATTAACGTGATGTGTGCCCGCCGAGCTTCGAACCCTGGGAGATATGTGAACAAAAGAGCGTGGGCGAGTTGTATGACAAACATGCGAGTACCCCATGAATACTAAAGACGACGAGCAGTCGATATGAAATAATCTAAAATATTATTATATATGAATGACTGTAAGGACCAGCCATCACACATCGAGTGTGTATAAACGGGATATGTTGTGGCATGGTACGAGTACAGTCTAAGACCTGCGACTAAATGTAGCCGGCAGTAGGTTAAAACGAGACAAGTTGTAATGACTATACACCGGTCGGCGACACACAGCGTACAGAATGCCTTAGGTGAAATACGGAATAACGTCAACACGCGTGCTGTCCTTGTAGTGAAAAACTCTCTCTCATCTTGCGACGTACACACAACGTGAAACAGAGGCCATCACATGCACGGTGAGCGGATATATATAGTAAACAATACCGTCTGCTGGGAAACGCAGCATCATTTGTGACGGTACAGCGACGCTGACCATCGTACAGAAGAAGATGCAATTACGTTAACTATCCCGTGCACACACACACACTAACTCAGTCACATACTGAATAATACAGTCGCCACTGAATGTATCAGCTGACTCCGACCATGTGCAAGACTGTTACTTCCAACTTAAATGGGATACTTTTAATACTCTCTACTAAAGCGTTGTGTTTCGGTACAGTCTATCCCTCTTGTCGGTAATATAATAATAAGTTTGTTTTTTATATCTACTCACCACCATGATGCAGACGAAACACTTACCTCAAAATATATATTAGAGTACCAGCGAGATGTCGTGTTGACCCTGGGCGCACACGCAGAGCACAGTGGACGGTCGGTGCACGAGTGATTTTTTTTTAAAGCTGTGGGGGCTATACATACCCCTTCCCAAGACGAGTCATGTGGATAGAAAGTTATTTTAGGCGACAACAACATATTACGTGACTGCTTCCCGACTTATTTCCACAAAGCTGTACTGCTAGTCGTCGAGCATGGGACATCACCACTATGATGCAGGAAGGAATATGAGAAAACTAAAGTGGAATGGTAGAGCATGTCTCCATCAGGGTGCAAGGTAAAAGGTTGTTAGAAGGAATATGAGAAAACCAAGGTGGAATGACTGTTGTACTGAGCAGGATGGTCTTGTCTAGCACTATTTCATATCTCGTAGAGTATTTGACACTTGTGCAATATACGCTGGTAAGTACTTATAATAACTTTTTTACATTTGTTTTGTATCTTTCTGTATGTGGCAGTGTTGACCTTGCCGCTGTCCATACTCCACGACTCTGTCATAGTATTTTACGTTAGTCTAATGTTACATATGTTGTTCATTGCTTAGTTGAATTTGTGTGTCTCTGTAGCTCGGACGTATTTGAGAACGATCGTTTGCTATTTTTGCTATACTAACCAAGGCTACCACCCTAGTATTTTTTCAGACGCACAGTGTTGCCTAGCATCGTGTGCTGTACGGTGTTCGGCACTTGTACAATACACGTTGGTAGGTGATAATAACTGCTTTCCTTTTATTTTTATGCATGCTAGTATCTGCGTTTCGAGAGTGTATTTTTTATGGTTTAACGTAATGTATAGTGTTCGTTGTGTGTGCAATATGCTGCGGTCGGTAGGAGTTTGTTACTATTTACCTTTAAATTTTTTTTTTAATATCTAATGTACGAAAGAGAATTAATAGTTTGTGTGGTTCCAAGGCTCGAACTCAGTTCTCTATCAAAGGATTCTTGAGACGATGGCCATCTTGGATGGTGTCATATTATTATTTTAACGTTATTAATTTATCATATCCATGCTAATATTAAGGTTCACGTCCATCACTAAGGAAAGCAAATTATCAGATTTTGTCAAAGTCCAAAAGATAATTAATATTTTGTATAGTTCCAAGGCACGAACTATATAACATATCATTCAATAATACCTTTATAGAAATATATCCACTCTCTGCATTGGAACCAACACCTGTAGTCTTTCAACCAAGCCATTGAAGTCTTCACAAAATAATCAGTCAGACTTCTCGTCACTCTTCTTGTTCACAGAAGGTTCACGATATATGACTGTATGTATGTATGTATGTATGTATGTATGTATGTATGTTCTTCCATGACGAGTAGGTTATTAGATTCCACTGGGTTAGGGTACTAGGTTCGAATCTGCGTCTCTTCTGTCCGAACTTCAAATAGCTCTTATCTTCAGCAACGAATTTATGCTTTTGCTTTGCAGATGTAGGCCCTTCATCAGTAGAACATACATATTTCACGTCATCAGCAGACTTGGAGGTCACACTTGTGTTTTCGATGTCCTGGATAGTTGTAGCAACTTCGTTTTTCACCTTACATGATAGCAGCGTATGTTTGTTGTTCACATCTTCTGACACTCTGTATAGCTCGCACTCTTCATAGTAAATGTCTGCAACACTCGTAATTCCTTCTTCACACGCTGTGAAGGTTTAGCAGGTAATCGTACAGGTCATTCTTGATTGTATGCCCACTATAATCATGCATCTATTTGCTAAGTTGCCTAACTAAATTTGTTCTCAACTGTAGCTGACGTATCTTATATAAAGTCCAACCGGAAAACCCTTTCCCATATATATTTCTTCCTCATGGAAAATCTTCTGTATACTAGTTTCAACGCTGTCTTTAATTTCGTGTGTGTTATAAAGAGGTACATTCGAGGTCTTGAAGGCTCTCTCGCTATATTCATCTTCATATGGTTCTGGTTTGGTATATTTACAGTCCAACCTTATATTATATTTTACTGCGCCTTTTTTTCCATCTCACATGTAAGTTGATCTATAATGTTCTGTTTCATATGCTTAAGATATGTACAAATATCATCCACCATGCCTGACGAATACGATGCATATGTCTTCATAAGACCTGGGAAAGCAGATTCTTTCATTATGAATCCATTCTAATTTGGTAAGTTTGCAACATATACAGATGTAGGTGCTTTATATGTACACTTTTGACATGGTTGTAATATGAGTCACGACATAGTTTTACCTGGTGGTCATGTATTTCACGTCGCATGTTGTCTGGAATGCCTGTCACTTCATAACATGTGAATTCATGACCACACATAGCAACAAGTAGTGTAGTAAGCCCATCGCGTCTTCTTCAAATATGTTCCAGATTTCTCATGTTAATGAGCACTGCAACGTTTACTAAAGGTCTTGCCGCAGTAGTTGAAACATGAATATCTTGACGCTTGTGGAGAACTGTTCATGTCCAAGTCAGATGTTGTCGATGGTGACAGCACATCAGTATCCGATGTAGCAAGTGTCTGGCCTTCACATGTTATTTTATATGTAGGTAATGCACTACATCGCTTAGCTGGCACAGGAGAGAGTCCATCACATGTTGCAAGATGTCTTTTTAAGTTATCGTGTCGTCCAAATTGAGACTTACACTGTTCATATGTTAAGGTAGATTGCTTCATGTTCATAGAACAGCCAATTTCATGCCGACGGGTATGACAGCTCATAATAAATGACTTCTTGCAGAAACGGCACAAATGGCTTTCTAACGTATTTTCCTTCTTCGCTCGAGACGATGTTCACTCTTCGAAATGCTAATAACAACTAAGGCGATTCCATAATTTTCATATATATATATATATATATATATATATGTACAAATCTTCATATTTCTTCAGTAGGATTTCAGCTTCTTTATAAATTCTATAAACATGAATTCAGCTAGTCATTGTATCTAGTTTACTACACCACCATACAACTGCAATTTTTTTTCCCCACAGTTCCTTGAAAAGTTTATACTATAGCTTAAAATCATGACAAATGCTTTAACAATAAACTCCACCTCTCTCCACCGCCACACATCGTTTTATGTTTCTCATGTCGACGTGCATTGGTACTTTTACTAAAGCTCTTACCACAATAACAACATTGTTTTCTCAGCATTGGTGAAGAATTATGTTCATTGTTCACATGAAGGTTGGAAATTGGTGACACAGGCGTATCAATACTCAGTACAGCAGAACCTAATCGTTACAAGTTTGTAAAGTAGGCAATATACTTTGTTCCTTAGCATGTACAGAAACAATGACTTTACACTTTTTCATATGAATGTTTAAACTATCTGTACGAGTGAACATACCTTAACACCTATTACACCAATAGCTTATGCGAGACGGATTCAGCTTACATTTATGCTTTATATGTGTCTTCACATTCCAGGCATAAGCAAATGTAATGTTACAGTAGTGACATGGGTGCCTAGGAGATGTGGTTGTTCCACTAATTTTTTTCATAGTAGGGTACGTTGCCTTTAATGATGATGATGATGATGGTGGTTTGAATTTTCCTTTCGCAGGTATCTTCCCATCAAAAGTTTCTTTAATCCTCAGCAAATACTGATTGACCTGTGTAGGAAGGAGAGCTTTGCATGTTGCAAAATGCCTTTTTAAGCTATAGCGGCTTCAAGAATATGATTGGCACTTTTCGCATGATAAGATAATGCATTTCATATTTTATTGGCAACCGGTCTCGTGTCGACGAGCATGACAACATTTAGTCGTCTTACAGTAACGACATAAATAACTTTCCTTATTATTTTCCATCGTCGAAGATGAAGCGCACGTTCACCTTAAACGCTGTTCACTCTTCGAAGTCTAAACAGCAACTGAGTGTCATTCTATACTAAAAGTTATATATACTGTTTAACTATTATGTATAGTACATACATACGCAAGACAAATACTAACACCAGTAGAAACCATGTCACCAAGGGTAGAAAACCTATATAATGTTTATAAAACAATCATGAAATCGCTCGTAGAACATACATTTGACTCACTCACAACTGTAGAAACCATGACAACATACAACCATGACCATGCCATCGAATGATGTTAAACTATAGGCCAACAGCTTCGTCAGTGTCCAGACACTTTCGAGTGCCTTGCGTAATATTTTAGGCTCCTTTTTTTGGTTATGGTGTAGGTGGGTGTGCTCGCTTGTATGTCGGTGGACGTGTCNTTACAGTCATCATCGTCGATGGTACTGTCTGTCGCTGTCAGTCGGGCACCTTATATTTATCTATAAATTATTATATTTAACTTTATAATTATTAATATGTATAATGTATATATATGTTCGGAATATCTAGTAATGAATATGGGTTGTTTTGTTTTCCTTTTTATGTAATTTTCTAGACTCGGTCAAGCTTTGTTTGCATGAGCTGACGGAATATTTAAAGTTACGAGAGCCGCGCGTAACCTATCAGAGACGTAACCCTTTTGAGATGGCGGGAGTGATGTCTATGTTATTGAATTTGACGATCGTATCTTAAACAATTCGGAAATTACTAGCAACTATGCTTGTAAGGCGTAAATGATTCTGTGATGATCTGTAAATGATTCAGTCATGATGAATGGTGCTAGCTTGTAGGTGTTGATATTCCTTAGCCTCGCATAGCCAATCAGATATCCATGTTAGGTAAATTCCCTCATTGCCCAAAATGGAGTCACTAAGCCACATTGTAGGGTCATCATAAAAAAATAACAAAACTTCCAATGCAATAGTGTGAAGTAATAATTATAATACTTTAAATATATTTTTGTAAAATCCCTCAATCCCTCATTGCCCATAAAGGAGTCACTGAGCCACATTGTAGAGTCATCAGCACTCGACAAAACAATGATATTACAATATTTCCTATCTGCAATTTGAGCTGACCCTGTATCTGGAAGTAATAGCTTGCGCTTCCTGTTCAGTTGCAGTTTTCCGTTTTAGTTTATTTCCAGGCAAATTTTATTACCCTTCCTTCTAGCTGAAATTTGTAAAGACTCTTCTCCAATCTTTTCAATGTACTTGACTTCCACAAGGCCGTCTTTCCCTTCCAACCCATCAGGTGCTGCTAAAATGGATCACTTTCCGAAATAAACAAACCACACTTTTGCAACTTAACTAAATATTTCTCCTCGTACATCCTAATTTAATTTCCTTCATTAATTCTGCAGTAGAGTATGCCTGGAGTTTTAATTTCTTTAAATACACAATCTCTTTGACGAGATTATGACACAGGGTAGTTTTCTCTAGCTTTATAACTTTCCCAAAATTTGACGCTCTTAGCCTGCTCATCTGCGATGTTCTCCAAAGTTCATTTTCGTGCTGTCCTGCAGTGTTCCTTTCAAACTGAGCACGCTTCTGTGGAGAACTGACGTCTTGAAGTTTTGCAATAACATCCTTACTTTTCATTTCCATTTCCTGTTCATCTATATCTAATGGTATACACTATAGGTCATAGTTAGCATCTGGTACAGGTGTTCCACGTTTTCGTCTTTTCCTCGGAACCATTCCATGATCATATCTCAGAACCCCTTGAGTCGCTGGGTCTCTCTTTCCTTCATGCTTGACTTAAATATTTTTCCGGGACTACAACCTATAATTTTTTTTTTTCCACTGGCTCAAATGCCAAGCTTGTTCTTTCATGTGACCTGCCCCTAAGCATGCATCTTCCCCTGTAGCTGACCGGTTTATACAATACAGTCATTAGCCTTCAGCACTTCGCTGAACAATCCGCCTTTGGTAACTTGAGGTATGAGATCAACTTCTTCGCTACGGGTATAGAATGCTCTACTGCATTTCCCGTTTTTACCAAATACATGATAAAGCGCGTTCCTCACACCGGCTTTTCTTGTTTTTTGTTTGGCAACTCTAATGCCTTTTACAAGTCTTTCCATTCTTGTGAAGCAAGCACGTCTGTCACCTTCAATAAGAGTTATTTGTTGTTCCGCCAACAAACGCCTTGTTTCAACTGGTAATTTTGTCTTTGGCACATTTGTGTAGCTTGTCTGAAAAACACTGTACCACGTGATTTACACACTTTACCTTGACAACATATAAAACCAGCTTCTATTAACCTAGTACACTATGCCGTACTTTTCAATGCTTTGAGCAAAGCCATCCATGATTATTTGTTGTTCCGTGCCAGTGGAAGAACCACTGAANGGCCGTACTTTTCAATGCTTTGAGCAAAGCCATCCATGATTATTTGTTGTTCCGTGCCAGTGGAAGAACCACTGAAATTTTTACAGCACTTGTGTTCTTCTGCGGTCTTCCCCACATATTATTTGTGTGTGCAAACAGAGTAGAATTTATTTGTCACCTCCACGTGAAGTTTTTTTTGTTTCCACTTAAATAATTACAGCATGTAAAAGACAACACTTGTGAACACATTTGCAAGTTAATAAGAACTAAATCTGTTGACAATTGTAAGAAAACAAATATCTCATACTAAACCCTTAAAGAATTTCAAACAGCAGTATTTATTACAATGCATAAAGAAAGATAAAATAAAAGTAAATATTATATATTCAATCACTTGCAGAAATACTCGAAACAAAAGCAAGTTAGACACTAATTCTTCTAGGTTTACGTCACCGCAAATTGCTTATAACCCAAAACTGTCACTACTTCACATTTTTATAAGTTTGCAGCTAGGATTAAATTCATATGAATGTATGTCATATTTTCCAGATAAAACTTTCAAAGCTATTGTAAAACACTACAAAGTATAGCCCACATTTGTTACAATGTTGGTTCAGTGGCATATTACAGAAGGGCAGGTGAGCACAGTGTCATAGAATCACACGACACCGAAACGCCTAGTTTTTCCTTGGGGGGGGAAAATATTTTTTTATTATGTGCAAGAAATACAGAACCCTTTACTACATAATATATATGTGCTACATAGACTGCTAGCAACCAAGTTTTCAGTCTCTATTCTTTGTGCCTTCCCCAATCCTAAGTGAGATGAGCGTGAGCGTCCTTTGCCCAGGTTGGNGGCGCCGGGGGGGGGGGGACAAAATGTGCAGACACTTATTGGCACTGTACTATGGGCAGGACGTCAGTGGTATGGGAAGATAACGATGAAAGTATCACCTTACTCAGTGCTAGATTTCTTTTTCCTGGAGGACATTTTTTTACCTACTTTATTTAATGTATGTGGCTATTAAAACCTTTTTCCCGTAGTAATAATAGCCTGTGTTTCCTTAGAGTACCAAAACTTTAAAATTAATATGTTGTACTTTAAAAACTGCCAAATATAATTCTCTAGACTCATTTCTTTTGTGAAAATCTTGCGAAAGCAATTTACTTGAATTTGATATCTCTAAAAATAAATAATACCATGGATCAGTATTTTCCGTATGTTGAAACCAAGAGGGCCAATGGCGGAGGGTTGGAAGAATAGATTAAAAAAATCATGTGTTCAAAGGGATTCTCCTGTGTGTGGGGAAAATCGGAAGGACTGATTTGGATGGGACGAAAAAATTTTTGCCACAAAGTGAAGGGA
>NQII01000101.1:272580-362171 GCA_002778355.1 Clitarchus hookeri | reverse complement strand
CACGTGCTTGCAAACTACTAGTGCCCACCCCCTGTTTTACGAGAAAGGGCAGGTACCACCCTAATTTCCCCACACCCATGTCTAGGGGGATTCCCGTCAGTCACGTTCAGAAAATGTAAATGTGAACATCCATTGTTTCAAGTTGTGCGGATCTTGTGAGCATACATATTTTTACGATAGTGTTTTCCAGAAAAGTTAAAGGTGCTGGGTTTTTCCGAGAATGTAAATGTAATCATGCCTAAACAACATAAAATTTTTAGTATAGATGTCTAGAATTAATGTGCAATGGAATAGTAAGACAGGACAAGTGGTTGAAACATTGCAGGAAAAAGCTAACCAAAACTAAAACTAATTTCAATGTAAAGTGCAACATTATAGAGTTTAAGTACAGTGATGAGAGCTGTAAGCCTTATGTCCAGAATATACCGGGTGAGGCACCTAAGGCAGACTACCTGAATAACACCGCCAATGTCAGTGGTAGAAGAAAATGTTTCAGACGACAGTTGCTTGGGGTCTAAGGCGCTAATAACTTGATAGTAATAATTACCCCATATGTGGGATGGTAAAGAAGATACAAGGTCAACTTAGTTATTTTTAATGCAATTATAATTTTTAATAACACTCCTCGACAGTGCGTATGGTGATGTAATAAATGGTTCTTAACAACTTTCGGTGGTCATTGGATCGGTTGGTCTGGAAACACGAAGTGGCCGGCATGTTCCCCAGACTTAACGCCTATGGACTTTTATCTGTCAGGAACATTAAAGCAACAGGTCTACAGAGACCCACCGATGTCTCCCGAAGACATGAAAGGCCGTATAACATGAGCTTGTTCTGCACTAGGTCTAAATGAAATTCGACGTACAGTATTGTCCGCTCATAATCACTTTACAGTATGTATCAATTTACAAGATCACCAATTTGGACACCTGATATAATAAAATAGCAAAGGAAGCACTATCTGAAGCTGGAATTTATTTAAACAAACACCAGCTACAGGGCTGCTGCAGTCGCTATAGTATGGCGCTACATCGGCCCATTGTTCTGTGCCATGGCGCAGTTTGCTTCGTCATTGACCTTCAGCGATCTTGAATGACCGGCTAATGTCATCGTATTTATTACATCTTCATATGCACTGTCGAGAGGTATTAATAATAATTATCATTCCACTTAGATTGATGCGGTTGACCTTTATATCTTCTTTACCCTTCCACATACAGGAACACAATCAAGTTATTAGCGCCTTGGACAGAAGCAACTTTTGTCTGAAACATTTTCTTCTACCACTAAAATTGGCGGTGTTATTCAGGTGGCATGTCTTAGGTGCCTCACCTGTTAGTGTTATAGGAAGGAAATACATCAAAAGAAAAATTGGAGAGGTGAGTTAATTAATAGCATCATTAATCAGTACTTGGCTGCATAAATGACTATCTAATTTTTCTCAGATGTTGCTGAGGGGCCGGATTGGTATAATGGATAGAGCAAAGGCAATCAAAGTTCGATCTCCGGAAGGGTCACTCCCGGATTTTTAGATTTGGGAATCATGCTGGACGATGCAGCTGGCTGGCGGGTTATCTCCGAGATCTTACGTTTTTCTCCCGCCCTTGCATTCCGGATTCTGGGGCTGTTCCTTATCCACCTACCTCATTTCATCCTCATCGGCTCTCCAAATGTTCAATAAATAATATTTATTTTTGTCTTTATTGTTGCAACCCTGGAATAATTTGCAGTCTTACATGTACTTAATGAAGGATCTAAAAACTGCTAAGTAGTTCAAAGTTGCGCCTCCCGTAAACTACTCTGTCTGAAAATGTGTTTAGAATTTTTACACGTGTTTGGGATGCTCTTTAAAATTTACTGTTGGTCACCATCACGACAATACCCAAGTAGCAAAAGTCAACTGACTTTTGCTACTTGTGCAAATCTGCTTGTACACGAGCGGCCCAAATCTTTTTTCCATAATCAGCTAACAGTCAGTAAACCACTGTAATGCACCGCAAATGTTTGTGGCCCACATGATGCCTCTTGCAGTTGGCCACATCTGGGCCACTGTTCAGATAACGTTCATGCAGCAGTGGCCCACTGGTTTTTTGCTTCTGGCCTTCCGTAAGTATACCACATGTCATCAATCAACAATTGGTAAGCCACTTGTGGCCCAGCTATTGCCCACTTGTGGCCCACATAGAAGCAGATTGCGCATTTTCAAGGCAAAAAAAATTTATGTTTGACCCAAATAAAATTAATTAATCTACCGTATTCATATAGGTCAGGGGTGGCGAACCTTTATGTATCAGCGTGCCATTTTTTCTAAAGAAATGTTCGATGAGGCCATAGACGTGCCGTCAGATAATTTTAACTTAGTGATTATTAGAAAAATAATAATACTAAACACTATCTACTCAAAACTCTTTATTTACTACCAAAAATACATTTTGCAATGTCAAATAATAAATGTTTCAGTTGTACGCATAATTCAAATTACATTAGTGTGACTTCTGTTGTTGCAGATTAGATGACAAATAATTTATATTAGGGTTGTAAGATGTTACTTTTAGCAGAATGCATGCTGAACTGGAGTCATCTGTCAAACGGTTTCTAAGCGAGTCTTTAATGTTATTCATCTCTGAAAATAATGACTCGCAGTCATAGGTAGATGAAAATATGGTTAAAATAGCACGAGCCAGCTTCTTCAAACAGTTAAATGTGTCTGGAAACGAATTCCATGTTTCCAAAATTTTGATACTGGCATTTTTACTTATATTGCTTGACAATCTTTCTGTTTCAATTAATTCCAACTCTTTCCTTGCTTCAATAAATTTTTGAATCCATATTGAACTAGACTGGAAATCAATCAGCTGCATTTCAAATTCTTCAATTTCCAACCAATCGAATGGGGACAAATTCAGTTTATCAAATGAAGTCACATCAGGGTACATAATAAACTTTAGTGTTTCCGATAATTCTCTGAACTGAGAAAATCTCGCTGAGAATCCCTTGATTGAAGAATCAATTACAGAAATAAATTCTTCAGTTACTTCTCCACCTGGTTTCTCATGTATATCTAAATGGTTGAAATTTTTTTTCAAGTTTGGGAAATACTTGTAGTTTTTTGTAGTAATATCGTTCCTGAAAACATGTAGTTTAGCATCAAAAGCGCGAATGAGATCTATCATGACGATAATTGTTTTATTTGTGCCTTGAAGCTTTACGTTCAATTCATTGAAATGTTGGCATATGTCTGTAAAAAACATCAATTTTGAAAGCCACATAACATCCAACAACTCTGGGTATTGTTCAATTTTTCCCTCATTTTGCACAAACAGTCTGATTTCTTCCAAGCAGTCAACAAATCTTTGAAGTACGTTCCCGCGGCTCAGCCAGCGAACATTATTATACATCAGTAAGCCATTATATACCGAGTTGACTTCATTCAACAAAGCATCAAACTTTCGCTTATTTAAAGCGTGCGACGATATGAGGTTGACTATTTTTGTGACTACCGCCATTACCTTATCAAGAGATGTTAAACCACTCTTAGCACACAAGGCTTGTTGGTGAATTATGCAGTGGAATTCAAGAATCGAATGTCCTACGTCTGTTTGAAATAAACTTATGAAACCATTTTTTTTGCCCACCATACTTGGAGCACCATCAGTTGTGACTGAAACAATTTTTTTAAAATCAATTTCTTTCTCAGCAAGCGAATTTTTAACAGCCGTACAAATATCTGTGCCCTTTGTAGTTGTTAGCAACGATGTTATCGCAATTAATTCTTCCTTAATGATGTTTCCTACGCAATATCGAGCAAAAACAGCTAAACGTGCAGATTTAGTAATGTCAGTACTTTCGTCAATGCATAGCGATATAAAAGGAGCGGAGTTAATGTCAATTTTTTGTTGATCTGTTATATTTTCGGCCAGTTTTAAGATTCTTTCCTTTATTGTATTTCTAGATAGAGGAGTATCTTTAATGCGCTGAATTATCTTATCTTTATTATCGAAATCATCAAAAAGTGAGGGCGCGCATGCTAACCAGGCTTCCTTCAAAAACTCTCCATCTTGAAAAGGTTTACTATGCCGAGCAATGACATTTGCAGCCGAGTAACTTGCCGCGCTCGTATGACAATTTTTGCCAACATATTTAATCATAGACGTTGACTGTTTATTTCTGTCTTTCATTGCACTTGCAATTAATTCCTTTTGCACTGGTTCGCTTTTTTGACTAAGAGATTTGTGATTTGTTTCAAAATGCCGTTTTACAGACGATGTTCTACATACCACTGTACCAGAACATAAAACACACACCGCTTTGTCGCCTTTACTTATCATGCCATATTTTTCAGTCCACCAAGTTTGAAATTCTCTATTACACTTACTATCTTGCCCTTTTTGTTTTTTTGCTGAACTAGCCATGGTAAATAATAGTTAAAAATCAACTTTAAAATACAGTTGTGTCAACGAAATTGAACGAACGAAAACGTCAACAAACTATGCGTCATTAGCAATTGTAGTCCACGACGTAACTAAGGCAAGACAATAACAAACGAGCGCGCTTTCCGCCCGCCGCCCCGCGCACCGCACCCGTTCACTCCTTAGCGTAGGTCCGTAGGATCACTCGCGCGCGTTCGTTCCTAATATAATACTGATACCTCCCTATTTGCGCTATGGCGTATAAGTCTGTATCTGCTCTCTGCGTAGGGCGCCAGCAATGGATGCTAGTCCTCAGTGATAGGGCGTGTAAATATGTTGACACTACTGTTCGTAGTTCAAATTTACCAAATGAATTTGAACTTCCTTGAGAGTTCACGTATGTCGTTTTATTTTTCGCTTAACAAGGTTCTTCACACTTGCTGCATGTCTCTACTTAGCTTGTCTCGAGGCGCTGGTTCGTCTCTCGGCTGGGGCTGACTCCGCTCCGGTGTCGAACTCGGGGCTGCTTCGTCACCTCGTCGGGAGGCTGCGACAGTTCCTCGCAGATTGGTCTTGGCGTCGTGATGCCTTCTCTCGAACTCCACTCCTCCCGGCTCCACTCCTCTTTCCTCGACTCGCGTACGCCGACTCACTCCCTCCGCGTCTGTGGTAGAACTGACCTCTTCTCGTCTGCTCCTCCGCCGTTTTATTAGCCCGTTAGCCATATTAAAACGCCTCATCTCGCACGTGGCTGGGGGCTGAACGCCGCGCCCTTGGTCGTAAACACGTGTTCGGCGCTGCGGCTATCCGCACGTGGTCTCGGCGGCGCCGGCGATTTTGGCATTAAAGTTTTATGGCTTCGCCCACCACGTGCTCGAGTGGGATACCCGGCCCCAGTTGTATAGGGCTTAGCGTCCCCCTTTCCACTGCGAGACACACGTGTTCCTTCCTTCCCGGAATTCTGGTGTTATTGTTCCAGCACGCTCGCCAAAGCTATTAGCTGGTTTTTGGCAGTAGCCAGCCTGCGAGAGAAATGCAGCTGTGGGCTGTGAAACCTTTTAACGTATTGGTTCGCCATCCCTGATATAGGTTATCTTCAACATTTTTTCACAATTAGTAAATTTCTTTGGAAGAACCTGGAATCGAACTTACTAACCTTTCGTTCACAGTCTAGAATGATACCTACTACTCTACCATGTATTTATGAAAATTTTAAGTAAATCTAAATAATTTCTACACATACGACTTGCATTACTAGCTTTTATAGACACAATTAATGTTATTTTCACACGTCAATACTGGGATTTCTGTTTTTTGTTTAAAAGACTAGTATTTTAGTTTCGGGCTACTTTCAGGTGCAATTTAAAATGCTAAATAACAATTTTTTTCTATTATGTTTTGCAGGTTTCCAGTCTAAAAACTGTTTTTTCCCCATTTATAGCAATTTCAAATGATAACTTAATATATTCATGAAATTAAATAATCAAGTGAATTCAAGTAAACTATTTGCTACATATGCTACATATAGACTGCATGCCATAAATGGCACATAAGCTTGCTAATAATGTTTTTTTTTCAGTATACAGTAAGAGTTAGCATATCACAAAAGGGCCGTAAGTAAGTTGTTATTATGTCCCTAGCTGTAAGCAACAGTTGGCATGTCATTGGTGTCCCATTAGCATGCTACTAATACATCAGCGGCAGTAAGTAACAGTTTGCATGCCATGAGTGTCCTACAAGTTTGCTGCTTGTATTATCCAACACTTAAAACATTGTTTGTACTTTTACAAGAAAAATCCTTGGAAACCCAGTTAGCAAGAAAATCCTTTGTTAAAAGAAACATTTTTCTGGTAATATCTGCAAATCAATTATTTGTAATATTAAAAATGATAGGTAGCTTTGTATTACAACTTACATTACTGAGAAGTATACTTTTTTTCTTCTAGAAAATAAATTTAATGAATTGATAATTGAGAATAACTAAAACAAAATATAACTTTAAGAAAAAAAAAATGACCACACTTTGCCAGTATGGGGACTAGAACACACAACCCTTTTATTATTAGTCTGCACCCTTAACCACAAAACCAACGTGACTTACAAACTTAGCACTCTTTTTTTATAGTAAATATACCTGCAAGATATTAAGGAAGTTATTTGATTAAGAAAAATACATTTATTTCATTTTTAAGAGTTTTGTGCATTTTGAAACTATTAACAGTTAATGAATAATACAGTTAAGTTTTATTGAAACTTGTTCTATTATGATTTTCTGAATTGTTTTAAGGGTTTTACATTCATCAGACTTGCAATACATTTCCTTTTGTATGCAACTACACTTTACATCAGCCATAGTTCTTGCACAAACAGTTATATATGCTTTATGTTGTTGAGAGTCCACCATTTTGCTGAAGCTTGTGGATACAGGTCAATATAGTACAAACATCTCTTGAGGTCTATTACAAACATGGCCCTTGTAGTTTTACAAACAAGTAGTTTTACGAGAGAAATCTTTGTACAGCCACAAGCATTTGTAAAATTACAAACAATTTCTCAGTAAAAATTACAAATTTTATTTACAGTGCAGAAGTAAACAACATTTGGCATGCCATAAGTGGCCCATTACCATGCTACTAATACATCAGCGGCAGTAAGTAAGTTGGCATTCCATGATAATTGGCCCAAGTTTGCTGCTTGTACACTGGAGAGCCAAAAAAACTGGTATAGGCGTGCGTATGCAAATAACAGAGGTATGTAATAGGCGTAAAGCTTTCTGTCGTGCAGTCAACAACTGTACACGAGTGGGCCTTCGGCTCCGAAAGCCCATATCAATGATGGTCCGTTGAATAGTTCGTACACTGGCACTTGTTGATGCCCCAGCATTGAAATCTGCGCCAATTTGAGAAGGGTTACACGTCTGTCAACGTTTAATGATTCTCGTCAGTCAGTCGTCGTTTGTCCCGTTCGTTCACGATCTTGTTCCGGCCGCAGCAATGTCAAAGATTTGATGTTTCACCGGATTCCCGATATTCACAGTACACTCGTGAAATGGTCATACGCGAAAATCTTAAGTTTATCGCTACCTCGGAGATGCTATGTCCCATCTCTCGTGCATCGACTGTGACAACACGTTAAACCTCACTTAAATCTTGATAACCTGCCATTGTAGCAGCAGTAACCGATCTAGCAACTTTGCCAGATGCTTGTTGTCTTATATAGGCGCTGCCGACCGTATCGCGTTACTCTTATTGGTTCCATATCTCTGTTATTTGCTTACGCACACCTATACCAGTTTTTTTTGGCTCTCCAGTGAATATTGTAACATATAACACTCTTTGTTATGTGTCATAATATATATTTCGTTGGTATAGTATAATTGTGCAGACAAAATGAGTGGTCGTTAACGAAAAAATGTATTCAACAAAATACGGGGCACAGAGAATATAACTACTTTTAGGAAAAGTAAATTATAATTTTATAAATATGTCACAAATTTAACATGCAACGATGCCCTACTGTCGCAAATAATTGAAATTTTTACATGTTGTTTGTAAATTATCATTATGCAATTGTAGGCAAGAAGATGACAAACATTCCAGAATACATCAAATAATTTTAGCACAGTGAAGATATTTTCAAATCAGTTCTGTTCTTCTTGGTAACAACCGTACACTATGAACAGAGAAAGTATTTGATTCAACTGCGTTTAAACACACCTGCACACATTCATTTAGTGTAAGCTGCAAAGTCTGAAGTCTGAAGTAAAGCTGGGTATACAATAGAAAATTTAAGTGTGAAATTATGCATTAAGACGTGTGCAGAAGAAACGAAAGTGTGTTACCTCATGTATTGGTTTCCAAGGTAACTTAGCAGGTCGTGTGCATTGTTGTTATTTCCTTAAGCGTTGAAAGAAACAGTTGTATTTTATATCTTATGTGAAACTTATGAGGCGACGACCACTCAGAACAAAGCAGACGGTGTTGTTGGTGGGAAACCGTTTTATACAGTAATGTATGTATTAATAATATTAAAAGTCGTGTATTTGCACATGTTCACACAAATAAGCTTCTTTGATAGATAATGTCTGCTTTGAAGTATGATGTGCTTAAATATATATTGATGTACAAAGTTGTTGCAGATAAGTATGCCTGTTGGAATGTGTCAAGTATCGAGTTGAGTGGAGTATGCATAGGTTCATTCCTAGGCTCAGACACAGCCTTAATGACACTTGAATCAACAAATTTAACGTACTCATTATTTGTATGAACAGTTACCTTTGTGGTAGATCACAACCCCAAACTGTGAACACTGAGTCACATTGTAGACCTCCGTGCATATAACATATATTTCTCGACTAGTGAATAATCATTTCCTTTCAATTTCCTTTCACATAAGAATGGAATGAAAATGCTACTATGATGTATGACATCATTCATAATAAATATCAAATTTGTAATTAAAAGTGCTAATAGTACTCGTATTTTATCATGAACACCTAAACTATAGTAAAATAATAAATTAGAATTAAAAACAATGACTGTTATATATTTTTGATGATTCATTTTCACAGAGGAAAATAAACCAAATAGTAGTTGATATCGCTGCAAATTTCAGCAAACACATAATTCTAAGACAGAAACGAAAACATGCTATTGTCGCCACTAGTAAATCATGAATTGGGTATTCACAGCTGCAACGAAAACTGATAAATTTCGTGAGACAAGCTCACCTTTAGCAGAACTAGAACGAACACATTGGTGAGCCGAGGCCTGGGTAATGACCTGCTTTTGCTGGCTGCAGAACTGGGGGTGACGAGGTATTTCGACTGCTGCGTCTTTTGCTTCCTGCGCCCTCCCAGTCCAAGAACTACCAAAAAAAACTGGTCAGACTTTTTCCTATTTTTACATAGTGCCAAGGCACTACTTTCCCCCCCCCCCTTTTTTTTTTACACCACCCTCACCTCTCAAATTCATTCAAGTTATTTGCATCCTATATAAATATTGCTAGGTTTTGCTTGTTATAACTCATATTTTTGAATCAGGTTAAGCTTATATTTATGTTTTTTAATTGCACAATTTGTTTTAAAATAGTTAACAGCACCATAATCATAAAAGTTTAAAACATAAATTTTAAATTCAAATTATTGTATATGTTTCAACTTTGAAAATTTCATTGATACACTTAGCATATATGTATACAGTGCTATGATTTTGCTTGTAATAGTTCATATATATACTTAATTTCAGATTCAGGAAATTTTTTATTTGTTAATATTATTTTTTTACTTAGGGTCAGGGTTTAGTTTATATTTTTTTGTTGTGTTTTTATTGCATAATATGGTAGTCAATCATGGTTTACTATCATAATGTGACTCTTTGTCATGGATGTGTTGAATTACAAATATCTAAGAAATTAAACAGTTAAGCTCTGTGCTCACTCCATGACAAACATTGCAGAATCAAGTGGACTCAACCGATCATAAAATAACATACATTTTACTCTGTCTTGAAAAAAATTTCCACATGCTATAAAAATATTGTTGTGAATAAATATTATCATACAAGATTAAACCAGCTAATCAATGTAGAATGAAATGTAGAATGGTCTGTGTTGTGGGCACGTGTGCATATGGCATGCACGAACAACTATCAAAAAAGAGGGGCAAAGGTTGTTTGCATCATACTTTCAAGGAGTGGCTTCTCCTGGTTCTGCATGCCATGGTGGGTCTGGCTAGAACCTTGGCCAGACCACAAGCTTGGTATCTGAGTAGGAGGATCTCAGAACCTTGTAGTAGGGTGTTCTCTGCTGTACATGTGAATCAGGTTGGGGCTTTGGATCTGGTCAACTCGGGTGCTAAGCTGGGACACCTGCGATGAGAGGGCATGATCCCTCTCCCCCCACCGATTGGGTGGTCGTAACGACTGAATGGCCCTTGTGGCTAAGAGCACTGCGTAAAAATACGAAAGTATGAAGGCTGAGAAGCCCTAACTGTATGTCAAGGAGGCGTAAGCGCCCCTGAAAGTAGCTAAGACAATAATTTTAATGTTTTGAATAGGTACTATGATTTGTAAGTGGTATGATTTGTAGCAGGTATTATGTTTTGACTGGTTGTTGCTTTCCATTAAAATACCAAATAAACCCATTATTTTACATTGATACAAAATTTAAATAAGATAAAAAATGTCTACATTATTTGCCTGTAATCTTCATTTCCAGAGTCATGTCCTTCCAACCCGCTATCTGAAGTTCACGTAAATGATATCTGCCATATGTTTTTTCCCACAGCCACTGCCTTTCCTGTCCAACACTGACAAAATTTTCAGTCTCCATTTTAGATGCACAACGAAGCAAGCGCCAGGTGGAAACACGTGGAATATGTGAAACTAGTCGCACGACTTCGCTACATAATTCCAGCGTGACGGGATCTGGTCACTGGTAGCAACAATACGCGTGCATACGCGCTACAGAGCTGCTTACACTCTGAACACTCCTATTTGTTTACTTCCATCGGGATCCTTGGGCGTAGTCGCACGTAGTCACTTCCAGTGTGCGCGCAGCCTTATCATTAGCTTATAATCTTTCTATTTTCCTATTTTCTGTATTTTATGATTATCTGAGTGTATACGCGGATATGCTTTTTCAGGTAGCACATTCACCCAAAAGAGCAAATTGAAAAGGCTACCGATGAGAATTTTGTTTTGTTAAAATTAGAATCTTCTGGCTTCTAAGTTAGGTTCGTCTTGTCGTATGGTTGCTGTAAATTTTACGAAGTTATCTTTTTGAAAATAACGGTCCGTAGTGTTAAATTAACATTAATGCAGATTTCCTGTAGGCCTGATAGCATTACTAGTACGCCAGATTTTGTGGGAATTGGCAAATGGCTGATGTAGGGGAATTAATCAGTATATTATACAAATTTCACTTTATACGCAGCACTAAATATATATCGGTAAACAACCAATTTGAATCAAGCTTGGTATTCTGGCGGTAATATCAAGTCAGAATGGCCACCTTCTTGAATGCATGCATTTCGTAAGACAGAAAACTGAAAAATCTCGAGTGTAATTACTAGATACTATAAGTGTACCAAGTGTAGCGAAATTCGTGGCAGATATTCAAAAGTTTTTAAGGTAAAACACAAGTACATGTGGACACATACACAAAGGTGTTTTGTAGGTCTTTTCTTTCAAAGGTAATCATACTATAACAATTTAAAACAAATTAAAAAAAACAGTAATTTTCTAAATGTTGAATTATATTCTAAAAAGGGTTTTTGAATTCATACTATATCTTGGAGGGGACAGAGAAAAGGATTATGAATAGCAAAGAAAATATGAATCAACTACTTAAAGAATTGAAAGTTAAAAAAAATACAGTAGTTATTTATCATAACTTTCAATATAACAGAAATGCTTGGAATTTGGTACAAACTCAAAATCGCCATTTCAGGAAGCCTAATGTGCCCTTCCCAAAAATTTGATTCTTAAAAAAAAATGTTGCTGTGTAGCACCACAATTACACAAATACCAAGCAAATTATACACATGCATAATATGGCAAGCCATTATGCATATGGATTTAAGATGTTCTTAACGAAAGTATCGTATTCCAAAAATAATGTATGATTTTGGGCTAGTTTTAGGTTTCCACAATAAACCTATGTTGTCTGATTATTTAAATTCAGAAGAAAACAGATGCTGGTAATTTATCTTATAAATTAAATAAATTATATACCTTAAGTGATTAGATGGGAATAAACTTTTTAAAATGCTGTGGCATTATATAAGATACAACTGTATTCTTTTATAATATACTCAATAATAATAATTTTTGTTGACTTTTTGTATGAAATATTTAAAGGTGTTGTTCTTAGGGTATTCAAATTTTGCTTATCTTTGGCCCAAAATGTGGTTTTTGAGAAAAATGTAACATGTTTAATAAGTCAATCGAAGGCATGTTGTATCTAGAATTATTTCTCTATTGTTTGTCTGTAGTACAGTAGTTACCTTCACATACTTGTAAATGGGGCTCGGAAAGGGGTGCAACCTATCGCCGCTTTCTGGATACGCATCTTCATGTAGGTTCTCTAAAACAAGAATATATGGAGATTTACGGATCTTTGAAGTTGACTAATGGAATATTTAGATCTGTATATAGGTGTGGATTTTTGTGTGTAAATGTCTAATAATTGTATAGGTATCAAATGATTTTTGATTTTTATGTAGAGATTGAATATATGCCATTTTTGCAGTTCTGAGACTGGGTTTGTTTGGGAATGTGGTAGGGTGTTAAACACACATTCTGGAGTACGCCTACATATAGTCAATTTCAGCTGGTTGCTTTTCCCTTGTTTTCCATATCCATCCCAGGCAGTTGCTTAATATTTTGTCACCCAGCATATTAAGTTTTATGTACATGAATGGATATGAAGTTAATAATTATCATTTTAGCTCAGAGTATTGATACAATCATTTTTAGATGCTGTTTTGAATAAAACGTATCTTATTGGTTGTGCATGATGTTAGTATTAATTATTATTATTATTACCATTATAATTGTGTGCCAAGTTCTCCCAGTACTTTGGGTAAACTACAGTTTACTTTGTTCTGTGCATTTGGGAACGTGCCATACCCAATTCACGCGCTTCCTGAGCTTTGCAGTTTTCAACATTAACTGTGTACTTCAACCATACATGCAAGCAAATTTTCTAGGCTTTTTATGGTGAAGTAAGCAATTTTAAAACCTACGTTCGAAAAAAAATCATTGCCCATAACTGCATACAAAAAAAAATTAAGGTATACTCTTTCAGAAAGTATGCTTTTCCGATATTTTTTATGCTGAAATGCTTGGTAAATTTGTTACCTAGAAATTCCATTCAAGATTCTCATAATTGCGGCAGTTTTAATCATGGAAAATGAAATGTAATTTTCTTCTCATAGTCGTGTGTGCTTAGGAACCCTTTTCTAAAAGCAATAGTATTACTTTTAACTAAGTTTACAATACTACGTTTTGTGTTAGAGGCAAGTCTTCGAAAAGAGGTTTGATCCATGCTTGGCACTCAATTGGAAAAATTCCTTAACTGCAGTGGATGCTTTGTGTTTTTCATTACGTAATTGACATAGGCCAACAGAGGATGTGGTTCATTTTTGCACAACACGTCTTGATATTGTGAAACGTAACAGTATCGAAGGTCTATTAGATAGTGTTGTGCAGTGCTCTCCATCAGCTGTGGCTGGTGTTCTTGAGCACATTCGCAGCACAGCGAGCGCGTGTACGTGGTGTGGCACGATCTCGAGAGGGCTCTATCGCTGGAGACCTCGGACCTGCGGTCGGACCCGCCCCGCTGAGCGAGCATGGCGGCCCCGATATTGATTGCTCGGCAGAACTGGAGCGCGCCAGTGTGCTTCTTGTTGCAGGTGAGGCCGCCATGGCAATGCCCTCCATGGTTCACCGCGCAGGTGACACACTCGTTGTCAGGAGCGTCGTCAGCGGAGACACACTGTACAGCAATGGTGCTGAGGTGGCACTCAAGCAGGAAGAAGAGGACGACGACACACTCGCCACTGACGACGACCCCGACCTACCACAGTGCAAGATCAAGCGAAACTACACGTGTCCGCACTGCTCATACTACTCGCAGAACCCGCGCTCCTTCCTCTACCACCTGAAAGAGGTGCACCGGCTTAAGATCAGGATCTACGAGTGCCCCAATTGCCTGTACGCATCCAAGCACAGCCAGAAGCTGCAGCGTCACGTTCACATGGTTCACGTCATGGGCAAGGTGAAGTTCCGCAAGAAGAGGCCAGCCAAGGTGGTAAAAAAGTCTGTAGTGGCGGCCGCCACCATCGCCACCCCACGGCATGAGGAGTTCCCCTGCTCCTTATGCAGCTTCACCAGTCGAAGCCAGATGCTGGTGGCGCGCCACGAGCGGGTGGCACACCTCAAGAAAAAGTTCTTCCGCTGTGGGAAGTGCAACTACGTGACGCATATGAAGGCACGGTACACAAAGCACGTCAAGTACCACTCAATGCCGATGATCAAGTGCGGCCTGTGCGACTTCCGCACGCCCTACAAATGGAACCTTGACCGTCACTACAAGAACCACACGGGCGACGGTGCATACCGCTGTGCATTGTGCAACTTCACTGCCGACATCAAGCAGAGCCTGACGGTGCACGAGATGAACCACCATGTACCGCCGGTGGGGGTGGCAGTGGCGGCGGGACCGGGCAGGCGGCGCAACAAGGTGGGTGCCAGTGACTCGGCGCCTCCCCTCCCCGACTCCATCGATGCAGAGGAACTGGAGCTGCTTCGGCTGGAACGCGAAGACAGCAATGACTCCTGCCAGGTAACGGTCATTGCTTCATGTCTAATCTTCCTTGCAGTGTGCATGTCTCATAGTGTCTTTGTAAGATGCACAACATTGTTCATTTGAATATGCCATGTTTATAATGCTTGTTGGCAGAAGGGGAAGGGAGTGGTATACATACTAGACTATCCTTTTCTTACTTCTAAAAGCAAGTAGGCAGCTTTATAGTTATGAACCAGGAACCTCTGGAGTCCCAAAGTGACAACTTTGTAACATTAGCACTGTGGCAATCATGGACCTTTCACATTTAATATGTTTGCCTGAGTGCTAATTTCTTGATCTGCAGTGTATTGTTTTGATTTTTGAATATATCTCCCTTTTATTTTTGTCCCATTCCATTTCCTGTACCACTTACTTAAAGCAGTCGCCTACCTGGCACTTGAAATGTGTTGCAGCATTTTTAAAAAAATCATTTGGATTGAAATAGTTAAGTGTGCCCCAAATAGGTGTACCTACGAAAAGAAATATATTCCAGGCAATGGCGGAATGATACTTTCAATATATTACGTTCATTGGAAACATTATTTTCATGCCCTACTTTTCCAGAATGCTATATCTTAAATATATTAACCAGATAAATTTGAATCTACAATAGAGTCTTGTATTGGACTTTGCTACAGAGCTGCATCCAATAGAATTATATGGTCACCACTTAAAGTCATGTTCAGGCGATTTGCAGATGGAAAGACTGCACACCAGTTGAGTGCTTTGCACGTAGAAGCGATACCACTTTACATACACCTGTTGGTGTCACCTATAGTGGTTCATAAATTTTTGCCTCACACAAACATACCCCTTAGGAGGCGACTGCCTTAACATATCCATGCTTTATCTATTTATATGGAAACTGACTGGTCAGTGTAAGTTGCAGACCTGCTAGTAGTGGCTGTTAGTAGAGATTGTGGTTGGATATTAACTTTGTGTGTGTCACTAGTCCCACTCTGTAGAATGGCATGTACTACTGATACTACTAACTAAAACTAGTTCATTGTGACAGGCGAGTGTGAAGCATGTACAGGCATGCATTTAGGTGAAAAATGGACATTTGCAGTGCTGCTTGTACAGTGCTACATCACAGCTGGTACACAGTGTAGTATCGGTTCTCGGTTCTCAAGACCTCGCTGTAAAAGCCACCCAAATCTCTTCACTTAATTGTACATATGGTAAAAAAAATTATTATAATAGTCTCATATGAGGGTTTTATTTTGTGTAGAAACTGATACGGGTTGTAATATGTAGGCCAGTTTCATATATCATAATCTCAATTTTTTATCTGTATTTAATAATCATGCTATGAATGATACAAAGGATCTACACACATTGGCGCCATCTTACTTCATACTATTTATCTCATGGGTGCCAACCACTGCACCCTTAATACATCCTCATTCCACTGTAAATCTTACCCTCCCACACTGGCTCACACAACTCTTTCACTTTTACTCTGCGACTGCTTCTGGTCACATAATGTTCTTTGCTTCCACCACTGTTTGCAAATGGTATTGTGACCAGACTCCCACAACCTGTAAACCTTAAAGTCTTCCGTATCAGTATCCACATTTCCTTCAACACTGTCACTGCCCTCAAAACCCTTGAAGTCTTCCTTTTGTTTTCCACACTATCCCGTCTGCTTGGTGTTGTAGAATTTAATTGACCCATTTCAGTTTCCTCTTTTTCTGGTACACTATCTGTGTGGCCAGTTTCTTTGAAATGAGAGGGCCGTATATGACTGGTATTGCGTCTGACTACCCCTCCCCTGCTGTCTTTCCTGACCAAGTAGGACCTTGGTCCACTGTGTTTTGCCATGATAACATCTTGTTCCCAGAATTTCTTATTTCCCATTTTGATGACTACCCTTTCACTTTCCTGAAATTGTCTCTTTCTTATAGGTTGACGTATCATAGAACTTGCCTAGCTTTTAAGGCATCAAATATGGGTGACAGGGTGCATCATTGCTGTGGTTTGGGTATTCTTGCTCTTATACATTGGCTAAATAATATTTGTGCTGGAGAGGTGTGAAGTCCTTTTATGGGAGTATTATTATGTTCTTGTACTAAATCACTGTGGTCAGTGCCTTCTGACTTCTTCTTGCGTAGGATCTTCTTACTAATTCCCACAACTTTTTCTGCCATACCATTGCTTCTGTGGTACTGAGGATTGTATGTACTAAGTGTGATTCCATATTTGTTGTAATACTGTTGGTGTTCATATGCTGTGAATGGCATGTTGTCTGCAATGATGACCTTAGGGAAGATGTTCTGCATAGCATGTATCCATTGTATTGGGAATACATGAGAGGATTTTGCAGTTAGTGGTCGTATATCTAACCAGTGGGAATAGTAGTCAATCAGTACGAGGAAAGCATTTCCAGCCTCTTTGAGGATATCAGCACCCACTTTCAGATGTGGTAGTCATGGAACTTCATAAGCTAATAGTGGCTCTCTTTGATTAGCCTTCCTGAATTTCTCACACGTCCTGCACCTGGGTTCATATTGTTCAATGTCGGTTGACATTCAAGGCCAATAAAATAGCTGTCTTGCTCTGGCTTTTGTTTTTTAAACTCCTCCATGCCCTTCATGTACTAAGTTTAGAACACATTACCACAGTGCAGTGGGTACTACTATTTTGCTTCCTAGGAACAATATCTTGTCTTTGATGTAAAGATTATTTTGAACTTTGTAATATGCCTGTTATTCTTGCGGCAACTTGTTGGCAGCTGGCCAACCCTTTTGGTGCATTTTAGATAAGCCAGAAAGGGTGGAGTCTGACTGGTTTCCTTCTGAAATATAATTTTGCTTGTGTCACTCATTGGTCAATGAGTACTAATAAAGTGTACAGTTTCCAAAATTGCATGATTATCCCCAGTTTCAGGAAGGGACATGCATGACATTGCATCTGCCAAGTGTGAATCTTTTCATGGTACATAATACACATTTAGGGTATATTTTAGAAGCTTACACCTTCGCCACTGAAGTTTACGAGACCCTATTTGGTAATTATTAAGTTTAGGGGCTTTTCTGTAAATAAAAAAAATTCCAAAAAGTGGTATATTTCGACTCTACTAATCACATAGAACACGAATATACTAGGGGCATTAACGTTTGACGAATTTCCTAACATGTACCCACCTAACCTAACAGAGCCTAACCCCATGATGGGTGAATCACTATTTTACATTTTTAAACTAACCTAGGATTAAAAGGTTGTAAAGTAATATAAGATTATACAATATTAATCAAATCTCCGATCAACACCCTACAATCACAGACTAGATGGGAACCCTATAACCCTACGTTAGTTTAAATAACTGCAATCCTAGGTTGGTTAAAATCGCTACAATCCTAGGTTAGTTTAAAAATGTAAAATAGTGATTCACCCATCGTGGGGTTAGGTTCTGTTAGGTTAGTTGGACACATATTATACAATTAGTCATACGTTAATGACACTACTATAGTTGTGATCTGCGTTACCTACCAATAATCCTAGGTTAGTTTAAAAAGAATGTGAAATTGTGGGGTAAAAACGTCCGGAAAAACCTTGTTCGAATTACTTAATATAACTACATTTGCACGTTAAGCTACCTGTTAAGATTGTTGGGTTTTACACTAAATTACGAATGTAGGATATTAGGGATTTAAAGGAGCCGTAAAACACACCAATATAATATCAATTTACTCACCAATGTAGGCGGCCAATTCAACTTCACTCAATGAAACCACAATCCTCCACAAAGCGCCACATACGCGCATATAACACACTGAAACACTCATTTACAGCTGAATATATACACAGAAGCACTCGTTAATAGGTTAATATAACGCACAAAAGCACTCATTCTTGTATTCTCTGTTTTAAATCCGCCTGATTAGAACGACGTGCAACATGCTGGCAAAGGCACGCAGTGACTGACAAGGTTAAAAATTGTCCGTTTAATGGGTCTTTAGGAAACTAACACATTCAATGCATCAGTCACATACGCTAATATCACGTCACATACGCTAATATCACGTCAAACCCGCGTTGTTGACGATTGTTGCGCCCAGATGTCAAAGATAGCAAGATGTGGAATTTTAGGAGCCATTCCGTAAAAAGAATGTTCTAGTGTTAATACGCACTTTTGCACAAGTATTTCCTGTTGGGTTCAGTAGGGTAAAAGGTAATCTGTAACATAGTTCAAAGATCAACGCAGAATAATATGGAATAATTTACTTTAACCTTAGTTCTTTGTAGGGAAGCGTATCAAACTATTTGAATGGTGCAATAACGAGTTACGAGTGGAAATCTTACCTTAAAACGCAGTAGACGATAGTATGACACATCACACATTATATATTGCCACTCTCAATGACACTTCTCAACTGGACTCCGAGGCACGATGCGTGTCTGTTAGGTTTTTCTTAGTTACTAACTGGCTATACATTTGACTTTCAGGGATTGTCTCTCGTTCATCTATTTTTATTTTAGATTTCATGAGTCTGGTGTTTTACTTAACCTCCCTTCCATCTTTATCTTTTTTCACCCAATATGACCTTGGTTCATTACATTTTCTTAAAAAAATCCCAGGCTTCCAATAATGATTTTTGTCCGTCTTAATTACATCCCTATCCCCTTGTTGATATTTAGTTTCTTTTCTCCTGGCCACCTTACACATGCCACTATTTTACCCTTGCGTGTTTGGCTCCTAGTAATCTGTGAATATTTGTCTGAACTACTGGTTTGAGTGCCTCCATGCTTACTGGCATGCTTCTTCATATGCTCCTACCAAACAGTATCTGGGCAGGGGATGCTTTAAGCCCTGCCACTGGAGTATTATTTTGTTCCCTCAAGAGATCCCTATAGTTAGAACCTTATGCTCTACTTTTGCGCAAGATACTCTTGATAATTCCTACTGCCTTCGCTGCCATTCCATTAGATCTGTGGTAATGAGGCTGCAGGTAGCTGTTGTGATCCCTTTATCCTTATAGTACTTCTGGCATTCATGTGATAAGAGTGGCACATTGTCAGCCACAAGGTGTTTGGGGACCCTACGTGTATAAAATACATACTGAATTACACTTATAATAGATTGTGAGTTAATTTTTGAGATTTGGTCAATATCAAGCCAATGTGAGAAATAATCTGTAAGAACAAGATAAACACTCCCAGAATGTCAGCTCCAACCTTAAGGTAGGTTATCTTAAGGTCCGGTATCTCGTGAGAAAATAAAAGCTCTTTGTAGTTTGCTGCCGCAAACTTTTCACGTGGCACACTCTGATACCCATTTCTGTATGTCCATGGGCCTTGCCAATAAAATAACTCTTATGCCCCTGATCTTGTTTTTTAAACTCCCTGATCTCCTTCAAGCACCCATTTCAAAACAACTGATCTGACCCAGGAACAATGATCTTGTGAGACAAGAAGACTATTCTATGAGCTATATGAATGTCATTCTGCAATTTGTAGTAGTGTTTGCATTCCTCCTTTATCTTACATATATATGGCCAGCCCTGAACCTATAATTCAGTAACCAACTGCAGTGTGGGATCATTTGCTGTTTCCTTGCAAAACAGCAGTGGCGTAACAATAGGGTGGCAGGACGGGCAAAATTCCAGGGGCCCCCGGCTCGAGAGGGCCGCGAGCACAGGAGGATCCTAACATTTATTATTACAAAATTTAGTAAAATTTATTAGTTTTGTATTCAATTAATTTAAGTTACCTACTAAAGTACACACACAAATTAAACAAAATATGTATCAAGATTTGAACGCATTTCTAAGAAAAAGATATTGCCCAGTTTTAGAACGCATCCGGTACGTAGTAATAAAGTCCTTGCCACTTGTAGACGTGGCGCTGTAGCAACGCCGTCAGATATGGAAGAAATGTTTTGTCTATGGTTTTTTTGTTAGTTCATATTTTCACTGCGGGACTTCTTTCATGGCATGGGCTCCAGTAATAGTGACGCTTGGGGAATCCCCGCTTTCTGTTTTGTAAATATAAGAAAGGCTCTATTATGCATACCGCATTTGATTGTTATGAGAATTGGTTGTTTGTGGCATAGATTTTTTTTCCGATATCACAGTTTTTGTTTTATTGGATCCGCGATCAGTCGCAAAGTTAATTAGTTAATTGTGGAAATTAGATAACAATATGTCTAGTTCTAGAAAGTATTTAAGTGGGAGCGAAAAACGAAAGAGAAAGGAGTCTGAAGAAAAAAAATAAAAAGTTTCCTAAAATAAGTCAGTACTTTAAGAATGAAGATTTTATTGATGAAGAATCAAATGAACAGTGCGGCAGAAATGAAGAAATTGACCTGACTAAAAGTGGCAGTATTGCAGAGCCCGACAACAGTGAATATCTAGATCCAGAGCAACCACAACCAGGTACGAGCAAAACTCAAAGTTAATCAATTTTTTATGTGAAAAAAGTTGCATCTCTGCCGTATGTTACTGATAAGGGTAATTTTAAAGAACTAAATGATCAAGTGAAATGGTTTCTGATCAAAAACTGACACTGTAAACATAAAGGCCCCTTCTTAAAAGATAGTGACAATAGATATTTCTTGGAAAAATATTATTATATTGTTTCTAAGTCTGGCGTAAAACTAGAACGTACATGGCTGTCCTATTCTCTATTGCTTTAAAAGGCATATTGTGAACCATATTGGTTATTCACAAATAGGGCATCGAAAAATATACAAAATGTTTGAATAGAAGGTTATGACGATTGGAAACATATTGTAGAAGCCATAGAAAGACACGAGACATCAAAAAATCATTTGGATTCATGTCTTTTATATCAACAATGGCGGTTACATGGAACACTAGATGAAGAGCAAGAGTCCATAATCAAGAAAGAAAAATCTTTTTGGCGCCAAGTACTCACTAGACTCCTTGATGTTACTCTTGATACTTTCAACCTGTAATTTAGCTTTTCATGGCCATAGAGAAAATGCATACAGCAATGATTCAAGTCCAAGAAGAAATTTTTTTAGTATTGTTGAGTAATTAGCAAAATACAATCCTGTTTTACAAGAATTGTTAAGTAAACCAAAGGGCCAGAAAAAAATACTTATGTGTCCAAAAATACAAAATGAGCTCATTGCTGTTCTGGTTCAAAAAGTGGAAAATGCGCTGGTAAATGAAATAATAACCGCACCATTTTACTCCATTATATTTTATACAACTTAAGATATTTAGAAAACAGATCAATTGTGTGAACTTTACTGTTACTGTGTGATAGAGAAAGATGAAAATGGAACTCCAAAGGCGCTCGTAATTAAAGAGTAATTTTTAGGATTTCATGGAGTTAGGAATTAAACTGCCTTAGGAATGCCCAACCAAATTATAAAATCCATAAATGACAAAAATATTCCTCTGATAAGTGTCGTGGACAAGGATATGATGGTGCTAATAACATGAAAGGCACTTATGGTGGAGTTCAAAAACTTATAAGAGATATCGAGCCAAATTCGGTGTATGTCCATTGTGCTGCTCATAATTTAAATCTGGTAGTTAATGATGCAATAAAAGAGGTTAAAGAAATGCAAACATTTTTTGAAACTGTGCAACAAATTTATAATTTTTTTGGGTATGGTATCAAAAGATGGAATATACCATCAAGTTTTATATCTAATAAAGAAGGGGAGTCTTCAACTTCGGTAACATTAAATCCAACTAGATGGGCAGGACGTTTCGATGCCATTTCGCTTTAAAAGTTTGGTTTGTTGAATTTCAAAAAGCGCTTACAAAAACTATTCTATTAAATTCCAAAGCAGATGAGAGAAATGAAGCTATTTCACTGTAGAAGAAGGTCAAAATCTACAACTTTATTATGTTACTGGTTTTTCCATTGCAAAATTTTACAGACCATCGACGCGGCCTCTAAAGCACTTCAGTCTAAAGCCATCGATCCTTCAAATGCCTCAAAGCGTTTGCAAGTCTGTCTGAAGAACTTGAAAAGTATCAACATGAATTTGGAGATTTAAAAACTCAAGCAAATAGTGTAGCAGAAAAATGGTCTATCAACCCTGAATTTCCTAAAACTCGTCAGAGGAAGGTTAAACGTCATTTTGATGAAATTTGCGAGGAAGAACGTCTCCAAGGTCCCGAAAGCTTGCTTAAAGTGAACTCATTCTGTCGTGTCATCATTAATCAACTGAGATTGCGTTTCCTTGGAATGAATGAAATTATTTCCAATTTCAGTGTCTTGCAACCTGCCACTTTGCAAAATTTAAATGTTGCTGATTAATTGGAAAATGCTTTAGAATTTGTTGATTTATATAAAAAAAGACATATCTGTCTCGTTTGCCAAGGAAATTCTCCGTTTTCGATCCACTTTTAGNGGTCCCGAAAGCTTGTTTGAAGCGAACGTATTCTGTCGTGTCATCATTAATCAACTGAGATCGCGTTTCCTTGGAATGAATGAAATTATTTCCAATTTCAGTGTCTTGCAACCTGCCACTTTGCAAAATTTAAATGTTGCTGATTAATTGGAAAATGCTTTAGAATTTGTTGATTTATATAAAAAAAGACATATCTGTCTCGTTTGCCAAGGAAATTCTCCGTTTTCGATCCACTTTTAGACACAAAATAGAAAAATCATCTTCTACAGGGAGTGGCAGAAATAACTCCCGAATTTGCCACCGCCATGGGCTCGGCGTTAGTGGTGGTAGGCGGCCCGGGGTTGTGTCATAGTGCAGCACCACTGCTGCCATTTCAGTCGCCACAATGGCATGGAGTGGTGAACATCGTGCGTTCGTCCTTGAAACCTATTTTAAAAATGGCGATTCTGTAATCACAACGCAGAGATTATTTCGTACGTGCTTCGGAATAGGTCGGCACGGTGCAGTCCCTGACAGGAAAACCGTTCTATTGTGGGTTAAAAATTTTAGAGTCACAGGTTCGGCTTTAAAAAATGCACCGCCAGGTAGACCTCGCAGCGCTCGAACTCCACAGAACATTCAATTACTCCAACAAGCAGTTACCAAATTTCCAAGATGTCCAGTCCAGCCCGTAGGCACGCTGCCAGCTTGGGAATATCTGATCGTAGTGTGAGAAGAATTTTACACCAAGACCTCCACTTTCATCCGTACAAAATCATGGTTGTGCAGGAACTTAGTGAACGTGATTGGGCCAACCGTATTGCATCTTGACAGGCTATCCTGGAAAACTTTCCAACAGACGCAGTTGTGCTCTCAAGTGACGAACCACATTTTCATTTATCAGGATTCGTCAACAAACAGAATTTTCGATATTGGGCAGAAAATAATCCTCGGCAACTTCGTGAGCGACCTCTCCATAGCCAACGTGTCACTGTTTGGTGTGCTGTAGCAGACTTTGGAATAATAGGCCCGTATTTTGTTGAGGAGTAAGGACGAACAGTTACAGTAACGTCTCATCGTTACGTAGAGATGCTACACAACTTCCTGGAGCCGAAACTGAATGAACGTGGAAATCCTGCTGTATGGTTTCAACGGGATAGTGCCACCGCTCACACAGCACAAGAATCTACGGCAGTCCTAAGACAAATGTTTCCAGGGCGTTTAATCTCACTGCGAGGCGACATCCCGTGGCCAGCTCGTTCACCCGATCTTACCGCCTGTGACTTCTTTCTCTGGGGTTACCTGAAGAGTAGAGTCTACAAAAACAAACAGACGACAATCGATGAACTCAAAGTTGCTATCCAACACGAAATCGCGGAAATTCCACAAGAGATGACGAAAAGAGTAATGCGTAATTTCTGAGTGAGGCTTCAGACATGTCACGGTTGGCATTTGAGTGAGATTATTTTTAAAAAGTGAAAATTAAAAAAAAGATCATGTTTAAAAATTAAGTGACAATTAACAAAAAATTATTTTTAAAGATTAAGAGAAAATTAAAAAAATATTATGTTTAAAGATTAAGTGAAAATGAAAAAAATTAAATGAAAGTAAATGTCAAACATAATTCTTTTAGATGGTTTGATAAAATTTTGACTAGAATCGTTTGTGTATTTTTTATTAGCCGTTCAAATTCGGGAGTTATTTCTGCCGCTGCCTGTATAAGAGAACTTGCTGATTTATTAATTATAAAGAATCATTTTATGTCTTCAAGCTTTCCTGAAGTGTGCACTGCATTTCTGTTATTTGTAACCATTCCTGCGAGTACGGCTAGTGCCAGGCAATCATTTTCAAAATTAAAATTGATAAAAACTTATTTAAGAAATTCTATGGGACAAGAAAGGTTACGCAACTTAGCTATTCTATCCATCAAACATTCCATGGCCCGAAATTTGAACTTTTATGTTGTCATTAACACTTTTGCTAAACAGAAAGCTCGAAAAAAGGAATTTTAATAAATAAAATATTGACTAAAAATGAAATTGTTATTTTAATTTAATACGCTCTTTAAATTAAAAGTTACTAGAAAATCAACGAAAAATGCACACAATAATTATAATAGCATTGGTACGTACTTTACGTAGTGATTTATTGAAAAGAAACTACAACGTTGGTTGATCTTCTTTACATTGAGGGAGGCCCGGCCCTGGCCCTATCCGCCACGGGCCTCAACGGTATAGTTACGCCACTGCAAAACAGATTCAGTTTCTCTGACTGAACAGACCATTTCTAGCATTTCAGGGTCTGCAGCTGTTTCATTTAAGTGTGATCAGGACAACATATATGCAGAATGTAGGTCTTGGCTGAGGACATAGTAGACATTGAGTACTTCCTAAGCTTATGGTGTAGGCACTGAAGATGTGTTAACCCTATGCTGGCTATATGCTCTGCATTATAGAGATCAATGTTTTGTGGTCTGTCTGCACATTAACATCAAACCCATAAATATAGTCATGGAATTTAGATTCAGCAAACAGTAATTCTTTCTTGGATTGTGAGTAGTATTATTCAGTCATTTAAGCCCTGGGATGCTGTGGCTACCAAATCCGATTTTCCTGTCTCTGCTGTAGACTCTTGAAACAGGCAACAACTCAGCCCATGTTGTGATGCATCACACTGAAGTGTGGTTTCCTTCATGGTGTCAAATGAGGTCAATACTAGTGCTAGGAAATGTGAACTTAAAGAGTGTCGAACCCTACTTGATGTGCAGGGAGCCACTGCCATTCAACACCAGCTTTGAGTAATTCACACAAGGGAGCCATTATACACTGAAGAGCCAAAAAACTGGTATAGGCGTGGATATGCAAATAAGAGAGGTATGGAACAAATCAGAGTAATGCGATGCGGTCGGCAGCTCCTATATAAGACAAAAAGCGTCTGGCAAAGTTGCTAGATCGGTTACTGCTGCTTAAATGGCAGATTATCAAGATTTAAGTAAGTTTGAACGTGGTGTTATAGTTGGTGCACGAGAGATGGGACATAGCATCTCCGAGGTAGCGATAAAATTTGGATTTTCACGTACGACCATTTCACGAGTGTACCGTGAATATCGGGAATCCGGTAAAACATCAAATCTTCTACATCGCTGCGGCCAGAAAAAGATCATGAACGAACGGGACAAACGACGACTGATGAGAATCATTAAATGTGACAGACGTGCAACCCTTTCTCAAATTGGCACAGATTTCAATGCTGGGGCATCATCAAGTGCCAACGTGCGAACTATTCAACAGACCATCATTGATATGGGCTTTCGGAGCCGAAGGCCCACTCGTGTACCGTTGTTGACTGCACGACACAAAGCTTTATGCCTTGCCTGAGCCCACCAACACCGCCATTGGACTGTTGATGACTGGAAACACATTGCCTGGTCTGACGTGTCTCGTTTTGAATTGTATTGGGTGGATGGACGTGTATGGGTATGGAGACATCCTCATGAATCCATGGACCCTACATGTCAACAGGGGACTGTTCAAGCTGGTAGAGGCTCTTTCATGATATGGGGCATGTGCAGTTGGCATGAAGTGGGACCCCTGATACGTCTAGATACAACTCTGACAGGTGACAGATACGTAAGCATCCTGTCCGATCACCTTAACCCATTCATGTCCATTGTGCATTCCGACGGACGTGGACAATTCCAGCAGGACAATGCGACACCCCATACTTTGAGAGTTGCTACTGAGTGGCTCCAGGCACACTCTTCTGACTTTAGACACTTCCATTGGCTACCTAAATAACCAGACATGAACATTATTAAGCATATCTGGGATGGCTTGCTACATGCTGTTCAGGAGAGATCTTCACCGCCTCGCACTCCTATGGATTTGTGGACTGCCCTGCAGAATTCATGGTGTGAATTGCCTCCTGCATACCTTCAGACATTAGTCGAGTCCATGCCACGTCGTCTTGCGGCACTTCGGCGTGCTCGAGGGGGGAGGGGGGGAATGAGGGGTGCTACACGATATTAGGCAGGTGTACCAGTTTTTTTTGGCTCTTAAGTGTAGTTGCCATGTGTGGTACAAAGCAGTGCACATAATTTAACATGCCAATATCTTTAGTTTTTTTTTTTTTTTGGGATTGTAAGGGGGGGATCCAGGTCTAGTAGAACCCTAGCCCTATCAATATACTTTCATTCTGCTATCTGACAATCAGTGCCCCACATAACAAGCCTCTGGTAGCTTATACTTGAGCTTCTCCTTGTTAAATTCAAATGTTTCTTTCCCTAGCCCTTTCAATAACCTAATGTATGGCTTGATCATACTACTTCTGTGTTTCCCTTGTGCACATGAGATAATCAAAATAAATGACAGTATTTGGAATATCAAAAAACAAAAAAGTTACATTCTACAAGTTGTAGGAACAGTTCAGGAGCATTAGCAGTGCCATAAGGCAATCTCAGGTAACTGTATTTGCCCTAAGGGTAGGAGAAATAACATGTGAAATATGACACTTCATCTAACAAGATTTGGTGAAAACCTTCTCAAAAATCAGAAACAAAAAAAAATTCCTTGCCAATTTTTTACAAATCTCGTTTACCTTTGGTACAAAATGGCGCTGTCTGAGGATGCTTTTATTTAAGTCAGAAGGATCAATATATGATAAAATTTTGCCATTGAGCTTTTCAGAAGTTACAAGGTTGCTTATCCAGGCTCTTTCATCAATCTCATGCACTGTTTCTAAGACATTTTTTCCCACTAGTGTACTTGGTTCTTCCTTGTTTCCTCAGTAATTTCCTTAAAGCTACTGGCACCTTCTGCGAAGGTTACTTACAGGTTTCCCCTTCCATGGAAAACATCCAAGTTCTTGGAAAACATCTTTGTTCTCAGCTATGAACAAATCTTTTTTTTTCCACGGCCATTGAATTTACTCATTGTACAAAGTTTAAAGCTAAACAACCTGACAGTCACAACAAAGGAATAATGGCCAGGTCTACTAACATGAAATCAATATAAGCCCTGCAACTTAAGCGAACTTTCCCTACCGGTTTAATAAGTCCATCCAAGTTCTTCAACTTGACATTGTGTGGGTTCTACTTTAAATTACTGATTAACATTTTAGTTTCATTCTCCTATTTTCAATGTCAATGGTTTCATGCCACACATTGGGGTATGTCAAGTCACTGCACGCTTTATCTTGAACTTTCATTATATTTACACACTTTTCTAAATTATAACAATACAATGATTCATCAGATTTGTCAAGAGTTACAACATTTAATCACTTGAACTGTTTTCACCTTGCACAGTGTGCAAAGTGATTCAGTTTATCACACTTTGCAAACTTCCAACCATACACAGGATATTTCCTTGGCCCATGCTTGGATTGGCACGACCAGGACGTAAATTAACTGCTCAAACCCTCAGGTCCCTTAGTTTTATTTCTTTCTCGTCTTTGTTTTACTGCATTCACTAATACACTTTCGCCAATTGTTTGTTTTATGGATTTGTTGCACTTGTTGCCTGTTCTGTTGAACACGTAGTGCTCAAACACCTCATTCAATCTAGGATTCACATAACGTTCAATGGCCTCTTTCACCTTTTTGTAGACGTTGATACCTGCCCAATGCTATGGTTTATAAGTAGGTATTGCATCTGCTCTCTGCGTAAGGCGCTAGCGATCGATGCTGGCGCTCCGTGTTAGGGCGTAGGAATATGTCGACATATTGTCCCTAGTGCTAATTTACCAAATCAATACACTTCCTTTGCGAGTTCACATAATCGAGTTTTATTGTTGCTTCACAGGTTAACTGGTACATGAACTCACGAGACAACTCTCCCCTCCCCTCTTCCTATGTGGGCTACGTATGGCTTGACGCAACGATTTTGCGTCGTGGGGGGCAAGATTCTTTACACTTGGTGTAGAACTCTACTTATCTGACTTGCGGCGCTGGTCTTCTCTCAACCGGCGATCTCGGGACTGCTTCATCTCTCGGTAGGTAGACTGGAACGTCTAGGCTGCGACACTCTCTCTCGATCGGCGTTGGCGTCTCGACGCCCTCTTGAACTCCCGGCTCTCTCCGCACTGCTCGCTCGACGACGTCTGACTGATCGATCCTCGCACTGGCCTCGTCCGGTTCCGACCCGGACGCCTCGCTTCAGGTCCCCCGACTGACTGACTGCTCGATCCTCCTCCTCCTCGTGGTTTTGTAGGCTCGATCGCCATATTCAACTTGCACCATCTCTGCACGTGTCCGGGGCGGCCGCCGCGTCCCCCTGAGTCGTAAAACACGTGGGCGGCGTTGTCCCTCGGTTCTGGTCTAGAAGTTTTAGTGCTTCGCCCTGCACGTGCTACTTGGTGGGTCCCCTGGTCGTAAACACATGTTCGGTGCACTAGCTATCCGCACTTGGGTCCGGCATTGCCCCTCGACTTTGGTATGGACATTTATTGTTCCGTTCTGCACGTGCGGGAACTCTTGGGTGGCCTCTTTGGTTCGGCGCACATGTTGTTCTTATGCCTCCGGATATCGTGTCGTTATTATCCCAGCACGCCCGCCAAAAGCTCTCAATGTTTATGGTGGTAGCTAGCCTGGGACAGGCGCCGCTGCTGGTGTGGGCTCCGCGTCCCCGGCAGCTGCGAGATGCAGCTGCATCCGCCTTCCTCCGCACGTGGTCATTCCGCCGGGCCGTCCTGGCGCCATTCTCCCATCATGTCCGCCAAACCATTAATCCTTATTGCGGTCGTCCGCCTGCGAGCTTCGCCAGAGCGTGTGTACTGACGAATAAAATATAGGGACGCAGAATGTGTCAACGTTCTTGTCTTGATCTGGAATGTTTGGGCTGATGCACTTTGCATCATATTACGCAAGAGGGATATTTTAACCTTGTCGGGTGCATTGTCATTCCCCGTGCTGACTAGATAATCTTTGAACTCAGTTTCCCAGAACTTCCAGTCATTTTAAGCAGTTATGCACTGGAGATCAGGTCAAGTGGAATTTAATGCTCCTGCCAGCAGTTGCCAATGTTCCCAATCAATACACTTGTTGTCAACCTACACTTGTGTTTATGTTGATCCTGTCAACTACACCACTGTAGCTAGATTGAAAATTAATAATCACCCAAATTTTTTTTATTGGTTTATAGTATTTATTTAGGCAAAGTATCCTCTTACATATTTACCTATTACATTACATTTCAGTATATCATTACATTACATCCATACCATCACCATCTTACTCTACTCCCTTGTAGCCAACTTGTGCCCAAATTAATGGTTCAGTTAACCCCAGTACTAGTTGCTCATTTACCTGATTAGTGAAGGTAGGCATGTTTCCAACTTTTTGTTATAATCTACCTGCTGCTCTCTTGTTTCATGGGATTTTTCAGGGCTGACATATTCAACAAACAAAATTCACCAAAAAATTATTGTTTTCTAAATAAAACAATAAAACTAATTTTACAAAAGTAAAAAATTTTATAGTATACTTTAGTACTTATGCATTAAATTATGTCAACAAAGAGAAGATACTGGGTTAAATGGTATTTAAATAAATTCTTTTTGTAAGGTATTTGTAGGCATGTTTCAGCACATAGTTTTAAGTACTTACTACTAAGCATTTGGTGCCCATCTGCATGGACTAATGATTACATTATAAAGAGCAGGCATGTTTATCACCAAGTCCAACTTTATAACAAGTGATAGTTTACTGATTGAATTTTGTCTTTATTTAACTAAGTTATCGTGCGCAGTCAAGGTTTACATTTAGTCAAAAACACAAATATTTACAATCTTGTTGAATTACTTATTGACAAATGTACATTACAACTGACTACATGCATTAACATTGCATATACTGGAATTACTGAATTAGCTACACCAAAAAAACAACACCTGAAGTCTGTCAATAACACTAACACACTCCCTTAATTGATAGACTTCGCTCCCAAACCCTCAACACACACACAATGCTCCTTTGGTGAGTGTATCAGTGACCATCTTCTCAGTTGGCGCATGTGAAAGCTTAATCATCTTCCACCCCACAGTTTCCTTGACGAAATGGTGGCGTACATCCATGTGTTTTGTTCTGTTGTGAAACACAAGATTGCATGCCAGCAGAACAACTTGATGCACGTTTCCTTCGTTAGCAGTTCTTCGAGAAGTCCCTGGATGTAGATGGCCTTCTTAGCAGCTTCTCTTAAAGCCATATACTCCGCCTCTGTACTTGACAAGGCAATGGTATGTTGTTTCTTAGACTCCCACGAGAAGTAACTCCACCCAACTAGAATACAAAACCTGTGTACGACTATCTATCCTGCTTGTCATTTGCCCAATCTGCATCCATAAATCCCTGGATGTCTTTCCCGCGTTCCTGAAGACAAGGCAGTGACTCAAGGTGTCCTTTAAATACCTCAGCAGTCTTTTTTGCACTTCTCCAGTTTTCCTCATTACACTTGGTGTTGAACTGATTTAGCACACTGACAGCATGTGCAATGTCTGGTTTTGTGCACAGTGCCAAGTACATAAGAGAACTGGCGCTGGTAGGGCAAGTTTGAGATTCCTGTACCTTACTAGCTTCATTTACTTTACTAAGTTTATGGTTAACATCTAAGGGTTATAGTCCGTCCAACATTCCTAACACTTCAGTCACATATTCCTGTTGATTCACATATGTCTCTTATTCCTGTCACGTTGAATTCTCATTCCGAGGCAGTGACTTGCCTCACAAAGGTCACTGGATTTGAATCTGCAAATTATTTCATTCTTGAGCCTAGTTTTCTCTGTTTCATCACTGGAAAATATCACAGTCATCAACATACACAGCAAAATTTACAATGCCTTTCTCACTGACCTTGCTGTAAACATATGGCTTATCCTCAGACCTTTTGTAGCCTATTTCTACAAGGGCAACATGCAATTTCTTGTTCCACACTCTGGACGACTGTTTTAGCCTATAAATAGCCTTCTTGAGCAGATATACCTTTAATTCATGATCCTCGGTGGCAAAACCCTCAGGCTGTTCCATATATACTTCTTTTCTTGAGTTGGCCATCCAAAAAAGCTGTTATGATATCAAGGTGATTAATGTCCAAGTCCATTTCTGCAGCCAGAGCTAATAGTATCCTGATAGTTGAATTCCTTACAACAGGTGGAAAGGTTTTCTCATAATCTACACCATATTATTGTGTGAATCCTTTTGCATTAAGTCAGGCTTTGTTTTATAGCAAGTAACAGTACCATGTGCTACACGCATAACTTTGAAAACCCATTTGTTCTTCACTACCATTTTGTTTTGAGGATGATCAACTAAGAACCACGCCTTATTTTCAAGCAATGAATTATATTCTTACTGCATTGCAGATCGCCACGCCAGTTTCAAATCACTTAAAAGTGCAGCCTTTACACATTTTGGCTCACTGATGTCACTGATTATGTGGTACGCCACCATGTCAGGAAAATTCTTTGTTTCTCCCTCGCTGGATACTTTCTCATTGTGTCACACTCCTTTATTCGCTGTTTTGAGATGTGCACATAAGCAGTGCATTCAAACACTATAAGGTGGCTGAGATCCACCTTCTCACCTGTTCACACTTCTTCTGGTGTCATACCTTTTACTACTTTGTTAGCGATCTGTTCTTCAGGTAAATGGCAGTGTTGACTGTATCAGCCCAATACTGTTTACCCAAGTCAGAGTCTTGTAGCATAGAATGAGCCTTCTCTATGATTGTTCTGTTCTCGCTCAGTCACTCCGTTCTGTTCTGGGGTATACTCCACTGTCAGCTGATGATGAATGACATTCAACAAGAGGTAATCCTGAAATGTGTAATCGACATACTCCCTCCCATTGTCTGATCGCAGAACTTTCACATACACTCCTGCCTCATTTTCCACAAAATCCTTAAACTCCTTGAATTTACTTGTAATTTCCTTTTTTATTTGAGGAAGTGGCCAAAAGTTTTCCTCTTGGCATCATCTCTGAATGTAAGTAGGTAACGTTCACCACTCAGAGATGCTTCTTCTATTGGACCACACAAGTCTGAATGTATGAGCCCGAGTTTGTGTGTGGCTCTTCTTACTTCATTTGTACTTCTTTCCTTTCAAACAGGGAATGCAAGGTTGATCTTCTCCATCAGAGTAGTCATGCCGTTGTGAAGTAACTTCATGTTTTTTTCACTCAAATATCCTTGTCTTCTGTGTCAAAGTGCTTGAGTTCATTTTTCTGTCGCAAAATTTGCCTTGTTAGGTATCACATTCAACTTGTATTTTCCACCAATTTCTGATGCAGTCACCTTTACCTCACCCTGAATTTTGCAATCATTTTCCTGGTAAATTTGGCAGCCTTCTGCAGTAAATGTTACCACCATACGCTTTTTAACTGTGGCACTAACAGATAAAAGGTTGGTTGATAAATCTTGCATGTATGGGACATTTTCCATCGTTTTAAAGCCTTCATTGCTTATTCTCACACTTACATCTCCTACACCAAGACTGCAAAGTTTTTGTTGTTGGCGCAAGTGACGTCTTAATCAGTTATATCATGAAAATTTTCCAACCAGCCTTTACAATTAGTCATATGACTGGTAGCACCTGAATCCACATTCCAATCCCCTCTACTCCCACTAGCAGACAGTGCCGTCAACAGTTAAGTCACCCCACACTTTATTAGTAGGTTCCCTGCCATGTGACCTGGCTTATTACAGTTAAAACATCTAAAGGTAGGTTTCATTTTGGTTTTGTTGAAATGTATGCTGCTTCCTACCTTTGAAGGTGTATGACTTTTACCACATCATAAAATGCATCATCACTGTGGTGTCGCTTAGCCCCACCAGAGTGCTTGACATCTTCTTGAAGCAGCTTGCTTTTTACAAATTCACTAGTTATTTCTGCCCCTGAGCACCAACAAATTCATCATCAATGCGCAAGCTGATGTCTACCAACTGTTGAGTGAGTGACATAACCTCCATTACATATTCTTCAAGCTTTGGTAACCTTTTAATCGCACACTGAACAGTCTCCATTTGCATNACAGCAGGCGTAATCTTTGTGTGATTCCCTTGTCTTCATTTGCATTTTGAAGGTTGTTCCAAGCTTACCGCGCTGTTAAGACAGTGCAGCTGAACTATAAGACAAATCTTTGCTCTCATTTTTTGGCCATTTTTTGCATCTGCAGTTCCTGGTACACTTGCTGCTGGAAAAACACACTCCCACATGTCCTCATGTGCTAGATACAGTTCCATTAAGAATTTCCAGGTATTATAATTATTTGTGCCTTCAAGTTTTTTGATAAGTGACAAAGAACCCGAACTGGCCATTCTTGTGGTTGCAGTTGTACTTGTGTTTAACCTTTAAATACTTCCTGATGTGGTTGCTGTACTTTCGGTTGCAAAAAACATCACTTCCCAAGATGGTTACCGTGATTTAGTGGCAAATAAAATATCACGCTTCAAGATTTAATTTTACATTCACGCATTCTGCGATATTCAGACACCTTGTAGGATTATGTACAACCACAAAAAAAAAGTGATCCGTTTGAAATTCTTTCTATTAAGACATGCAGCCCGTTATTATCACATTCTGGGCTCATAACCTGTTATAAAGTTCATGGATGCTACATTTAAATACCAATACAAATGTACATTGCAACTGACCATACATATATCGGAAGTGCTGAATTAGCTACATCAAAAAAAACAACACTTGAGGTCTGTCAATTACACTTTTGCCAACTCTTGTAACTTATACTTAAATGTGTGTTTTGTTAATTTTTGCAGAAAGATTTATGCAAGTAGAATATAAATTTTAATTGTCTTTTCATCCCTGTTTTATTACTCTTCAGTGCCTTGTTAAACACATGTCTAACACATTCAGAGATATGGATGGCTATCTTAGGTTTTGTATATTATTCTTTATAAAAAATTTTAGCCATCATAAAAGAATATGTCAGAATTAAATAAGAAAAATGAAGTAAAATAACAAAAATTCAGAGCTCATGTAAATTAAGTTGGGAACATCTGGCCACAAATTCCACATTTTTACTTTCTCAGATATGACACTGCAAAGTCATATTTTTTGAATATTTTTTCTGCTTAAAATTTTCTTTTGGGAAAATTAAACAAAACAAATTCATTAACAACAGGTTCTCGTTATTTATTTATATATTTTTTTAAATTTATTTATCTCTTCATATGATTCTTTACCACAGAAGATGGGTTGTGGATAGATATATCTTCTTCAGAATTTCTGTGTAAATGTTCCTGTAACACATACTGTAGCAACAACTGTCACAAGTTGCTCCCTTCCCCAATAGTTCACTGGTTCACCTGTCATTTCTGGGATATTATTTGCTTTAACTTTTAAACAGTCATACAGGTTATACAAATGAGTCCCGTCAGCTAACTGCAGAATTTCACTTAAAATTCTCTTCATATTATCAAAAAAGACCTTGACATTGTCTCTCTTAAATTATGTTTATCTGGAAAGGTTTCCCAATGCTTAGATGTTTGTTGCAATACAAAGAGCTCCTTATTCATTCAAGTTCTGCAACTTTAATTATTTCCGAAGATTCAGGCATGTTAATGTGTTTTCCGGCAGTTATTTCATTTACTAACTGTCTCAATGAAGTAATTTATATCCTATAACACATTTTGCTACATGTGCTAATGTAGTCAGCTAAACACTTTCCGATATTATCATTAGATTTTGTTCTAACAATTTCTCTTGGTAGAGCATTCTGCTTTTTTCTAACACAATAAATTAATGTTTGAAATGGGACGCAGTTAGCTTTTGCTGCTTTTCTAATTGACAGTTTATTTTCCAAAACTAGTTGAACATCTTAGACATAGCATTCTTACTTGTTTCCCCTATTTTTCTTGGCTGCACCGTTATTGACCTAAAATAAAAAGGAGAGAAATTAGATTCTCCGGTTCTGAATATTTACTTGCATAGTACACAGTAAGACACTGCCTCATTGTGTACCATATCCTACTGTCTCAGAGGGCCACGGTGGCTGAGCGGTTTGACTACTCGCCTCCCACCAAGGCGAACTTGGTTCAATCCCCGACCGGGTCACTTTCGGATTTTTGCAAGTGGGAATCGTGCCAGACGATGCCGCTGGTTGGTGGAATTTCTCGGGGTTCTCACATTTCCCCCACCTTTTCATTCCAGCGCTACTTCATACTCACTTCGCTTCACCCACATCGGTTCTCAAGACCTTGACATTAAGAGCCACCCAAATCTCTTCACTCTTCCCTACTGTCCCTACTGTCCCTACTTTGGTTATGTTTGGAATGTGAGCCAGAAAACAAGCTACATTATTATATTGACTGTAGGCTATGTTTTTTATACAGAATAAAGTGGTTTGATTGCTTCATTTGTCCAAAAATATATTTATTTCAAAGTTAAAGAATTTTTTATTTATTTTATTATTTATTAATAAAAATGAAATTGAATTAATTTCAAATACTCGAAATACATAAAAAGACTGTTTCATCCATGAGATGACCAAACGATCCATCGTTATGCACATGACAAACAAAGGATCAGAAGAAAGTTGCAAGGGTGCTAATACAAGAAAAAACTATTTGGAATTGGTAAAACAATGATCGGGTAGTATATTACAAAGAAAATCTAATACAGCTGCCCTTAAATTTAAATATTAAAGATGTAAAAATAAGAAATGAAATAGGTAAATAGGCCAGTACAAGTGTATCTTATTATTTTGTTCATCAGAATGAAATGGATAAAGTTACCAGTTAAGCTTATCAGTTAGTTTATGTTATGTACCTGTTTTTATTGTGGTATCACTTATTTTGCAGTTTTTGAAATTTTTTTTGTTAGTAATCTATATTAACACGTAAACATGCACAATAATTAAATGGAGCAAGTACTAGTGGATCACATAACTTAATTTATATGGGGCCGCGGTAGCTGAGCGGTTAACCTGCTTGCCTCCCACGAAGGCGAACCGGGTTCAACCCCCGGCCAGGTCACTCCCGGATTTTTGCTTGCGGGTATCATGCCAGACGATGCCGCTGGTCAGCGGGTTTTCTAGGGGATCTCCCATTTCCCCTGTACTCTCATTCCAGTGCCGCTGCATACTTACTTCAATTACCCTTATCGGCTCTCAAGACCTTGCTGTTAAGAGCCACCCAAATCTTTTCACTCACTCACTTAATTTTTACTTAAGCCAAAGTTAACCAGTTTGCAGACAGCAGGAAGTTAATTTTTTCGTATGACAAATTTTTATCAAATATTATTCATAAGTTACGATAATACTGTACTCTTGTGATGAAAGTTTTATTTATTTCAATATAGGGGATTTTGTGTACCTTATTTAAAATTTTGGGGATGCCGAGTATCANTGTTAACACGTAAACATGCACAATAATTAAATGGAGCAAGTACTAGTTGATCACATAACTTAATTTATATGGGGCCGCGGTAGCTGAGCGGTTAACCTGCTTGCCTCCCACGAAGGCGAACCGGGTTCAACCCCCGGCCAGGTCACTCCCGGATTTTTGCTTGCGGGTATCATGCCAGACGATGCCNGGGTTCAACCCCCGGCCAGGTCACTCCCGGATTTTTGCTTGCGGGTATCATGCCAGACGATGCCGCTGTTCAGCGGGTTTTCTAGGGGATCTCCCATTTCCCCTGTACTCTCATTCCAGTGCCGCTGCATACTTACTTCAATTACCCTTATCGGCTCTCAAGACCTTGCTGTTAAGAGCCACCCAAATCTTTTCACTCACTCACTTAATTTTTACTTAAGCCAAAGTTAACCAGTTTGCAGACAGCAGGAAGTTAATTTTTTCGTATGACAAATTTTTATCAAATATTATTCATAAGTTACGATAATACTGTACTCTTGTGATGAAAGTTTTATTTATTTCAATATAGGGGATTTTGTGTACCTTATTTAAAATTTTGGGGATGCCGAGTATCATTTAGCTACATTTTTTTGAAGTTCAAAAATGTTTTCTCTGGAAAGGCGGAAGATCTAAAGATGGTGAAACTAAAATATATTGAAGGTAAAGTGACATCAGACCGTCGTCTGCAGAGCTATGAAAAGTATGAGAATTACAAATATATGGGTATGTAACTTTGCTGTGTCACAGTTTGTACTAACTGTCAGTTAGTANTGAAAAGTATGAGAATTACAAATATATGGGTATGTAACTTTGCTGTGTCACAGTTTGTACTAACTGTCAGTTAGTACAAATAAGCAGTATTGTGCCTCAGGAGAAAAAGAATACCAGCAAGTGGCATTGGTGGTGTCAGTGTTAAAATGTTTTTTCTTGGTNTGTATTGTGCCTCAGGAGAAAAAGAATACCAGCAAGTGGCATTGGTGGTGTCAGTGTTAAAATGTTTTTTCTTGGTACAGTAATTGATAATTTGGTTATCTGCAAAATGTTAATAGCCTGTCCCACATATTAGAGACATCCTTCCATAGTTCAGAGAGCTGCAGGCAAGAGATTATGTCAGTGCTATTGCGACACAACAGAAGGTTACTTTTCAACAAGAAAATCAGCTTCTATCATCTGTAAGATGGATAGCAGATACATGTACACTAATTTTCAAAATAGAAATTGATCACCATGAATAAATTGCACGAGTACAACAAAGGTTCCATATACAGTATCGTCATAGCCCAACATGTGTTCCATTTAATGCACTGTACTTGTGTGGATGTGCCACTAGGGGGCATACATGTTCCTTCATCATTTATAGCTGCAGGACACTGAATAAGGCCTTAGTAGCAGTGTGAGTCACAGAGTCAAGTTCAGTGAACATGCAGCATGACCCGACGGCTCATTTGACAAGCCTTTGCCCAGCTGAATGAGTTTGAGTGGGGCCACATCGTTGACCTCTGAGAGACAGGTTGAACATTTCAGTGCATTGCTTGCCACTGGAACTGTTCTGCTTATACTGTGAGTCTGTGTTGATGCAGTGGGAACAGGAGGGTATACATACCTGTTGAGAAGACCTGGTAGACCTCAGTAGACCACCAGCAGGGAGGATCGTTTCTTTCTGTGACAGGGTGTAAGTACTCCACGGGTGTCACTGCGCACCATCCAGTGACATGTCACAGCAGCTGGGGATAGGCCGGTCTTTTCATCCCTTCTACTATTTTGTTAGGTATAAACCCTCTGAAGTCTGAATGTAGGCTTGACCTTTTACCATGTTTGTCACAGATAAGTTGGACGGTCGCAAGTGTCTAGAGTTCCTAATGTGCTTGCCCTCTTGGTCTCTGACAATGTCTAATCTTGGATTCAATGTATTCTGCACAATTTCTGCTGGTTCCTACTGCCCATCTCTATATAACAAAACCCGGTCCTGCTGGTGGAACTCTTTCTTTTTTGTTTGTTCATAATGCTGTTTTATTCTGTATAGTATCTTGTCACATTTTCTGGCACGTTAGGTTCCCCAGCAACTTATGTTTCATGGGTAACTTTTTCCTTACCCATCGACTTGGTAGCAGCTGCACAGGTGTCAAGCCTACCCCAACCCAGAGAAGTGTTTCTGTATTCTAATAGCATGAGTGATCAATCATTGACTGGGTCTGAGCACCTCTGCAATGATTTGCAATTTGCACTGCTCGTTCAGCTTGCCCATTAGAATTTGGGTAATGTGGGCTTGTTGTAACAATTTCAAAATCCCAACATGCTGAAAACTGTCTATACTTGTATGAGTTGAATGGCATATTATGCAACATGATGATTTGTGGCACACTAGGGCTCGCAAACACAAATGCTAGCCGTTTTGTGACCCCACCAACTTGTTTACTGTCTAATAGTACACCTGCTCGGACACCTGCGTTGAGAAGACGTGATCCTTCTTCCCCACCGACTGGGCGGCCGGGGCGCGGAATGGCCGAAATGGTTGAGAGTGCCACGTTAAAATAACAAAAGTTTTGTCGTAATGGCTGTATGCATACTCGTATGTCTAATGGTACCAAATAAATCCACTTGGAATAGTAGGCCACTAAACGCATATAGCTGTTCCCCCCATAGTGACACAGGTCAACACCCACTTTTTGAAATGGTAGTGTTGGTGTTGAAATCTCATGAAGAATTAGCCGTTCAGCTGTGTTCCTTTTTCTGAAATTCTGACATACGAAGTACCTTGGCACTTAAAACTTCCTTTGACCACTTGATGTTGGCCAACTTGTTTTGGGTTTTTTGGCTTTCTCCAAACTTCCTCAATAATATGCTCACAAGAAGGTTCTTCACCAATGTGTTCACATGCTGCTTAACTGGAATAACCACCTTATTTTGTAGTACGTCGGCACATTGCTTTCCTAATTTTGCAACCCTACACTGTTCCATTACCTTGGTCAAACTTAAATCTAGTTCCCTCAACAAATGCTCCTGTAGATTTTTGTCCAGAATACCCAGAACTATTTTGTTCCATACCACACTGTCTGTCTTTCCCTGGAACTCGCCACATTTACCAATTTTTTTTAAGTCCCTAAAAATGAATAAAATGGTTCTCCCTCTTCCTGAGACCAACAGTACCTAATGTTCAACTACAATGTTTTTTTTTTGTTACAGTAGTTCTCAAACTCTGCTGTTACTTTCACAAAATCCTTCCTCTCCTCTGCCGAAATGTCAAAAGTATAGTATTGGCTTCATCGCCAATTATATTTAACCACATTGCGACCTAGACAGCCAAAGGTTTCGAGTCATACCTGTTGCCAACATAAACATTTCAAAAAACTGTTTGAATTTACAAAAGTTTTCACATAAATTGCCATTAATAAGTAGCGCTGGTGGCGGTTTAAATGACTCCATTGTCGTAGTTCACCTCGACACTCATGCATGAGACAACTTTGTCACCCCCACTTGTGCTAAAGAAATTTACTCAGGTACGACAAACATGCCATACACAACTGACTACAGACAGCGCCATGTTGTATTTGATTAACTCTTGCTGTCACACAGTTATTTCGTCATTTACTTAAGTTACTTTAATGCTGGTGAACTTGTGTCAACTGCTGTAGTCTGCCATTGCATCCATCTGACTCTAAACTATTACTCTCAGTTCTACCAACTTAAACTAACAACAGAATGGATATTCACTGAAGGAATTGAATTATCTCTGTGCATATGGATCAGTGTGTTGTGTTGAAATTTATAAGCGTTTATGCAAGACATTTGACAGTGAGTGTGGGTTGGAGTGAAGATGTTGGAGGTATGCTGTTTTCAACCTTACGAATTACTACTTGTATGACTACTTTATCACTGTAGTAGGAATTATTTATAAATTAATTGTTTATGTTTTTTCACTGTGAATTAGTGTGGCATTTTTGGGCAATTGTTGTAGAAATTTAGGCTCTAAGTAAACGTTTGACTGGATATTGGTGTTCACCAATCTGTTTTTACACAAACATTAGCATTGCAATTACATTTTGAATTTTAAATCTTAATTTTAATGGCACGTTTTTGACTGAAACATGTTATAAATAACTTGGATCAAGTTATTGTTAGGCTATTATATAAGTTTTTATAATTGAGTTTAGTTTATAAGTTAGGTGTATAAACTGGTAGCACAAGGGATAAATAAATATTTTAAAAAATGGTAGGGAGGTGCAAGTGCAGGAAGGTGTAGAGGAGGGATGATATTGGAGTACAGTGTGACCAGTGAGGTGGCTGGTACCATGCTGATTGTATAGGGATCAGAGAGGGGGGAACTGGGCTCACTATGGCAGCATGAGTGGAGGAGTGAGGAATGTGTCGGGGGAAAGGAATTAGTGGCGATGGCAGAAAACAAACTAACAGTAGAAAAGGAAACTCAAATAGGTGAGGAATGTGGAAACTGGATTTGGTAAATGCTGATGGGGAATCCTGTAGAGGACGTGTCAGTGACAAGGATGGAAGTGGCTAAAGAGGAGAGTTGGAAAGGGGAGATTGCAGAATTGATGATTAGGAAAGCGAGGGAAATGATGCACAGGATTAGGAGGGTGGAGAAAAGGTCCAGAATGAGATGGGTAAGTCTATTTTAGCAATAAGGGTAGAGAAGTTAGAGGAGAAGGTGGAAGGCATAGAGGGTGAGTTAGGCAAAATGCAAGCTTGTCTATGGAAGGAACTGCAGGAAGAGAAGCAGAGGGGAAGGGAGGCAGAGATTGAGGTGGTAAAATTAAGGAGGATATAGGAGATAAAGACAGAAGGGAAAAAGGCAAGGTAATTATTAAGTTTAGGGGCTTTTTTGTAAAAAAAAAACTCCAAAAAGTGGTATATTTCGACTCTACTAATCACGTAGAACACTAATATACTAGGGGCATTAACGTACGACTAATTTCTTAATGTGTTCCCATCTAACCGAACAGAACCTAACTCCACGATGGGTGAACCAGTATTTTACGTTTTTAAACTAACCTAGGATTGTAGGGTTGTAAACTAACCTAGGATTGTAAGGTTGTAAAGTAATATAAGATTATACAATATTAATAAAATCTCCGATCAACACCCTACAATCACAGACTACATGGGAACCCTATAATCCTACGTTATATTAAATAACTGCAATCCTAGGTTAGTTAAAATCGCTACAATCCTAGGTTAGTTTAAAAATGTAAAATAGTGATTCACCCATCGTGGGGTTAGGTTCTGTTAGGTTAGTTGGACACATATTATACAATTAGTCATACGTTAATGACACTACTATAGTCGTGATCTGCGTTACCTACCAATAATCCTAGGTTAATTTAAAAAGAATGTGAAATTGTGGGGTAAAAACGTCTGGAAAAACCTTGTTCAAATTACGTAACATAACTACATTTGCACGTTAATCTACCGGATAGGATTTTTGTGTTTTACACTAAACTACGAATTTAGGATTTTAGGGATTTAAAGGAGCCGTAAAACACACCAATATAATATCAATTTACTCACCAATGTAGGCGGCCAATTCAACCTCACTCAATGAAACCACAATCTTCCACAAAGCGCCACATAAGCGCATATAACACACTGAAACACTCGCTTACAGCCGAATATATACACAGAAGCACTCGTTAATAGGCTAATATAACGCACAAAAGCACTCATTCTTGCGTTCTCCGTTTTAAATCCGTCTGATTAGAACGACGTGCAATGTGCCGGCAAAGGCGCCCAGCAACTGACAAGGTTAAAAATTGTCCGTTAAAATGCCGGTGATGACATTGGTCGCCGCCAGGTAGCGTGTGGAATTTGATATGTGCAGCCATTATTAATGGCGGTAGACGTTAATAGACGTAAACATCAAATTTCGCTATTTCTTTAAATATGTTCTACTTATTTTAACATTACGCCGTCATGAATATGAACAAGGTAAGCTGTGCAGAACCCGTTAATGCAACTTTTGTTGGTCTGGGGCGTTTCGTTCACAAACGTAAACAAACTCTCAGGAACAGTCATCTCGCAAATTTGTTCGATTTTTTAAAATATGTTGTACTTATTTTAAAGCTATGCCCCTGGTATATTTGTGTTCTACATGATTAGTAGAGTCAAAATATACCACTTTTTGGAGGTTTTTTTTTTTTTTTACAGAAAAGCCCCTAAACTTAATAATTACCAAAGGCAGTAGGTGACAATAGGATGCAAATAAGGATAGAGGAGCGGNCAAAGGCAGTAGGTGACAATAGGATGCAAATAAGGATAGAGGAGCGGGAAATAGTAGCAAGTGATAAGGTAATAGTAGACAGCAGGAAGCAAACAAGGATAGATGAGTGGGAAAACAGTATGCAGGGAACAGGCAGTGGTGGAAGGCAGGAAGCAGTATGTTGAGGCTTGTAAAGGCCAGTAAGTAGGAAAAAATGGACAGTTCATGGCCGGAGGGGAAGAAAGAGGGCTGGTCAAAGGAAATGTAACAAGGGTGGTGCAGGAGAAGGCTGGTGGCAGGGATCAGGGAAGAGGTGAAGTAGACAAGGGGAGGCAGGTGGGTGGAAGAGACACAAAGCAGGAAAGGGTTGTAGGGAATGAACCAGAGTTGGTTTTCGTAGGCAGCTCAATCGTAAAGGGGGTGGAGTTGACGGAAATCAGGAAAGGAAATACTTATAAAGCAGCTTTTGGTGGCACAAAAATCAAGGACTTGGAGGAAAGAGTCAATAGTATTAGAGGTAGCAGGGTGGCAAAGGTGGTTTTAATTCATGNTCAAGGACTTGGAGGAAAGAGTCAATAGTATTAGAGGTAGCAGGGTGGCAAAGGTGGTTTTAATTCATGTGGGGGGGTAATGACCTGGCTCGAAAGGAGGTGGGACAAGAGGTAGAGAGAGACCTCAGGGGGTTACTAAGTAAAGTACAGGAGAAGTTCCCAAGGGCTAGGACAGTAGTTAGTGGCGTGCTGGTTAGAAAGGGAATAACATACAGGAAGGCTGTAGCAGCGTGTGAGGTTTATGAGAGAGTATGTAGGGATTTGGGGGCTACATTTATAGATAGTAGGAAATAGGTAGGCTGGGAAAGTGTAGGAAGGGACCAGGTACACCTGACAGAGCAGGGAAAGAGGATCCCAGGAGATCTGCTAGGTAGGGAAGCAGCTGACTGTTTAGAGAGAGCCAGGGCTGAGGAGNGCAGGGAAAGAGGATCCCAGGAGATCTGCTAGGTAGGGAAGCAGCTGACTGTTTAGAGAGAGCCAGGGCTGAGGAGCGAGTGCTTTAATAGCAACCAGAGAGGAACAAGGTAACAGAAGTGAAGCGAAATGGAGAGATAAGCACTGATGAGGCCATAGGGGCGGAGAGAGAGGGTAAGTAAAGTAGGAGGGTAAAGCAGCATCTTAGCATAAAGTCAATGGTGGTAAACCGTACGAATGTGTACAGCAAGCTGGAGGGCTTCTGGGGTAAGGTAGAACAATATGGAGACTTGGCTGAATGAGGAANCGTACGAATGTGTACAGCAAGCTGGAGGGCTTCTGGGGTAAGGTAGAACAATATGGAGACTTGGCTGAATGAGGAAGTGCTTGACATTGAATGTAGGCAGGATAAGTTCACCATCTTCAGAAGAGACAGGGATGGGAGAGGAGGAGGAATAATGGTTTGTGTAAGGGAGGGGCTGAAAGGGCCTGTAGAATGGATTAGTGAAGATGTCAAGGTAATGGAAATTAAATTAAGTGGGGGTAGTAGTAGGAGGATTACTTTGCTGGCAGCGTATAGGCCACCAGGACAGGGATGGCAGGTGGCAGGCAATTGAGACGATTAAGGTGAGGGTTGATATACTAAAGGACAGGCAGTGGGTTGTTGTAGCAGGGGGGATTAAGGGTGCAGAAGGGATGGGCAGCAAGATGCAGAGAATGGCACTGCAGTTAGTCAACAGAGGCTTGGTCCAGGTAGTTGAAACACCTGTGAGGTGGAATGAAGAGGTTGTTGGGTCAGTGCTGAATGTGGTGTTGGTCAGACCTGGGAATGCTGTAGTTGGTGCAATAGTATTGAATAGCATAAGCAATCATGATATTCCTGTTGGTGAAATTGGGCTTGGCAGGATGAGGGAAGAGCAAAGGGCAGATAGGTTGGTGTGGTAGTATGGGAAAGGAGACAAGGAGGGTGCAGAAATATTTCAGAGGGATAGGTTTGAAAGTGGTCTATGGAGGAAAGTGTGGAAGGATTATGGGAGGAATTTAGAAGAATAATAGAGGTTATGTTGGAGAAATTTGTGGAAAGCAATGGGGGAAATTGTTAAGATATGTTAAGACGGTAAGAGGAGGAGAGGAAGGGATCCCTCTTCTGAAAGGTAGGGATGGCGGGACTGCGTCAAGTGACAAAGAAAAATTGGAGATGCTGCAAGGCCAGTACTTGTCAGTGTTTGAGGCAAAGGTGGATTGGAGTAGGGAGGCTAATAAGGATTTGGGGTTGTTTACTAAGTTTAAGATGAGGGAGTGGGAGATAGCAATTGTAAACAGAGGGTTTAATTTACATGAGACATAGCTGGCTGGTAGCTGGCTGGTCTGTTAGAGGATCTGGTGCAAGCAGTTGATGAGGGGAAGCAGGTTGATGCCTGCTTCATTGATTTTGAGAAGGCATTTGATAAGGTGCCCCATGGGGCTTTGATGAAGAAAGTGGATGAGCTGAGATCGGACAAGTTGGTAGTAGAATGGATTGGGGACTTCCTCGGGGGCTAAGACAGAGGGTGAAAGTGGGGGAGGTAACATTGGAGGAAGGAGAGGTTACGTCAGGGATGTCGCAGGGAAGTGTGCTGGGCTTTGTTGTTTAACATAATTGTAAATGAAAAGGGTTTGGGGATTAGGGGAAGAATAATATTGTTTGCAGACGATTGTGTATTGTATGCAGTGGTGGGAGGGGGTGAAAACTTGCAGGCAGACATTGACAGGATATGGTTGTGGACCATGGAGAATAAAATTAAGATAAATGTGGGAAAAACTAAGGTAATGAGGTTTACAAGGTAGAAGGTGATTAGCAGGGACATGTACAGATGGGAGGAGCAAGAGATAGAAGAATCAGCAGAATATAAGTATCTAGGGATTGTATTGCAGGGAGATCTCAGATGGAAAAAACAGGTAGAGAGGGTGGTTGCAAAGGGAATAAGGGCTCTGGGTTATAATATGCGGCAGCAGTATGGGACCGTACTTGGAGGTGGAGGAGAGAGAGCTAGAGAAGGTGCAAAGAAAGGCAGCAAGATGGGTGATGGGTAGGTGGAAAAGACAGGGGCAGGATGGTGAGGACGAAGGGAACTATAGGCCATCAGTGATGATGAAAGAAATGGAGTGGAACTCGTTGAAGGACAGGAGGAAAGTTGAAAGGCTGGTCAGGATGTACAGGGTGGTGAATGGTGAGGGAGGGTGGGGAAGGTTATGCTGCCAGCTAAGTAAGGGGGTGTTTAGAGGGAGAGGAAAAAACAGTGAGAAGCTTCAGAGGGCGTGGAGGAGAAAAGAGCGGGGTAGGCAGTCTATGCTTGTGAGGTCTGAGGGAGTGGAATGTGTTGAGGGAGAAATTGGTATTTGTGAGGGGGGTTGCGAAGTTCAGGAAGGGTATGGAAGGGGAGTTTGGTCAGGTAAGGGAGGTGAGAGAGCTCGCCACCAGGCGGTAGCCCAATTGCAGGTTGTTATTATTATTATTATTATTATTATGATTGTGACACAGCAGGCTACTGGAATAAAAAAAGTAGGTTCCAGATGAATTTGCTATTACTCAAGAAGAATGTTAATTTGCTGATTTCATAACAGCATGAATGTATACGAGTACATGCAGAAACAAGTTCAAGGACACTGATGAGAATGAAGTGGTAGAAGCTCAATATCAAGGAATTGACATATATGACAGGGACAAGGTCAAGTTGATGAAAGAAGAAGAGTATCATATGATATAACATTTAAAGTTTAGTATAAACCAGCATATGTAGAAGGTCATATTTTTGTTTCAACTTGTGTGAAAGTTCCTGTTGATGAAGATCTGTCATTTTAGAGTAAAACAATTGTCAATAATACCCCAAAGAGCGATTTTGGCAGTCATTTTCAAAATTTCCCTTATTTTCAGTTTTAATATCTGGCAGCCCTAATGGAAAGTAATGCTACAAAGTCTGCTGAGCTTCCTTGAAACATTAGGTGTTGTGATATAAAAGGAAAATGTTTGTATGTAGTTTTGTGGAGAGGAAATGCTTGAAAGTAAGCTATACCACTTACAGTACTGGTGCCTGTTGTGCAAATGCTGAGCATGTGACTGTGTCACTCCCCAAGAAAAGGGACATAGTTTTCTCTAATAATTTACTCACAACAGAGAGGCAATTTTCTACACTACAGAAAATATTTCAAACAAATGAAAAAATCAAAGACAAATGCTGGATTATATTATGAAAGAGCAAGTGAAAATTGTACCTTACAGTGACACTTGTAAAGATGTACATTATTTACCACACCATTCACTAAAGAAATAGATGAAGAGCAGCACAAAATACAGAATCATTTTTGATGCATCTTCTCACGACAGTGGTCCCCCTTCCGTAGATGATACCTTGGAAATGTGTCCGAACTTACTACCTGAAATATTTGCCACTTTACTACAGCTTCGAACATATCCGAAAGACACAGCTTGCAGAGGTATTCAAGCATTTTTACATCTCATATTTCATGAAGGTGTCAGGAACTGGACACAATTTCTTTGGTATCTCATAGAATTGGACGATCAAGGGAACCTCAATACCACAAGTGAAGTCTTACTTTATTGTTGCATGTGTCTGCCATTTGGCCTCTCTAGCAGCCCCTTTTTATTATCAGTCACATTACGAGAGGTAGCCATGCTTTATTTGACAAGGTATCCAGTCACTTCAGCAATTCTGGACAAGTCCATGTTCATGGATGACTTTATAGTGAGCAGAAAGGATGATAACTTTGTGAAAACCCTTTACTATGAACTAACAGCATTATTAAAGCACATTGAACTTCCACTCGCAAAATGGGCTACTAGCTTGGAGCCACTGAAAGAGAGATGAAAGAGTGAAGGCCAGGAAATCAAATCAATGATAAGTATTCTTGAAGTGGATTATATATTTACTGCAGATGATCACAAAAGCTCCATCTGGGAAACCTGGAACATGGCCTTCAGACATAAGTAGCAAAAATACAAACCCTGCCAGAATATCCCAGCCCACTTCTCCTGAATGCAGAACATTTTAGCGCTTATTGGAAATTACTGCATGCCACTGCCTGAATCCTGCACTTCATTGAAGCCATCAAAGATAAAATTAAATTTTCCCACACACTGCCTACTGAAATGGAAAATGCACGAGTGAGTGAAGATATTTGGGCAGCTCTTAATATCAACGTCTTGAGAGCCGCTGAAGATGAAGTGACGCCGAATGAAAAGGCTGGGGAAGCGGCAGATCTCAGAGAAAACCTGCTGACCAGTGGCATCGCCTGGCATATTTTCCTAGGTGGGAGGCGAGTAGTCTAATCACTACACCACCGCAGCCCCGAGGAAAATGCACAAAACTTCTGAATTTCCTTAGGGTTTATGAACTGTGTTTCACTTCTGAATTAAATGCACTATGAGAAAATACCATCCTACCAACATCATTACCAATTTATTTTATACAGAATGACGCCATCAGGCTAGAAGGGTGACTGCAATTTCCAGACTTGTCAATGAACAAGAAACACTCATTTCTCCTGGATGGTTCTCATCCCTTCACATAGTTATTAATAATGCAGACACATCAGGCTTCATCATCTGGCCATCCATATTGTGCTGACACAATTGTGTAATTAATTCTGTATCCTATGAGCTCAACTGATGATCAAGAAAATTCTTGACATGTTCCTGACATCTAAAATAGCACACAATCATAAACTTGAAGATGTTGAGTCTCCTCTAACACCAGATTGAGTCCAACCTTATTGGCCAATGGCAGTTACAGGGATTGACTTCACTATCTCACTGTATAGGCCATTCATGGTTACTTCACACTTTTCTGAAGCCCTGCTAAAGTGCTTCTTTTGGCTACCAATTACATAACATTTCTCTACATGTAAACATAAACACTGCCATTTGACTTCTACATTTTAGCTGTCAAATGCTTTGTTTACTGTGTTCTGCTGTTTACAGAATTCTGTCAAATTTAAAATACCATTACAAGTTAGGCCTATAACCATATTTAAATCAGCTTTATGACTTTTTAAGAATATTTTTATTGATAATAGTTTTGTCACAAGATTGTAAACAACACCTCTAGTTGTGCTTCATGCCGCTAGGGTGCACTAATGTAAATAAACGAACCAGTTGAGCATGCAACCTAAAATGTGGATGTTGTTGTGTGATGCTCTAAACTCAATCACGTATGTCATGAGTTTTATCATGTTATGGGCCCAGATGAAGTGTCCCTGTTATCAAGTAAGAGTTGATTCGTAAGTAGTATACGTGACGCGATCGTGAGAGTGAATCTATGCCATATGAAACAAAAAATGTGAGGTTGCCGAGTTTCTGTGTCGAAAACATGGTGGCCGGAACTTCTACACCCTGCCCGCAGCTGACAGATACAAACTTTAAAAATTTTAAGTTTTGTGTTTTGTCACTATTGGACAAAAAAGAAGTGAGATGGGTTGTAGATGGGAGAGTGAAAATAAAGGAATTTACCAGTGATGATTTGGAGAAGACAAACACTGCAGATAAGAAGGCCAAGAATCTTATCATAAATTATGTGACAGATCACCACATTGACTATGTCAGGGATGTTAAAACAGCAGCAGACATGCTGTCGGCATTAAGCAATATCTTTGAGAAGAAGAGTACCACATCAAAGTTTTTAATAAGAAAGAAATTATTAACATTGAAGTGTAACACATCTTTTCAGGAGCACTTTAACAATTTGACAGCTCGATACGTGATTTAGAGGGAATGGGGTCTACTCTAGATCAAGATGACAAAGTCTGTCATCTGTTGCTAACCATGTCCGAATGATTTGAAAATGTTATCATAGGGCTCGAAACTATGGATATGGACTTCACATTGAACTTCGTGAAGTCAAGGTTACTCAATGCAGAATTAAAACTGAAGCATATGCAAGTCCTAATGGTTATAGTGTTTGGAACCCTGTAACATGCAATGTACAATTATCAAGAGACTTGACATGTATGAGGAGCAGGAATACCTCATTGTACCAAAAATTAAGTTCAGTGATGGGGACACCAAGGAATGTGAAGATGTAGTCGACACAGAACAGACACATACAACTGCCAAAAGTGGTAAGTTTTATCCAAGGAAGGCGAAGAAGTAGCCAACACAGAACAAAAAATTACAACTGCAGAAAGTGATGATGAGTTTTATGGATTTGGAAACCATAATGAGGAGTTTGTGGCCTACAAGGCAGAAGAGGAAATTATTAAAACCAAAGCATCTGGAAAACTATGAACTTTATATTGCTTACTTCCTAGTGAGTGAGTGCGATCCACAAACCTATGAAGAAGCAGTACAAGAAAGTGAAGAGTGGAGGAGAAGCCATCAAGAAGGAACCGGAAGCACACAATAAATTCCAAACTTAGATAACAGCGGACCCACCTAAGAACATTAAATAAATTGAGACTAAATGGGTGTTTCACACCAAACAAGACGGAACTAAGAAGGCCAGGTTATTGACAAAAGGGTGTCAAACAGACAGAAGTGAACAAGTATATACACCTGTTGCCAAATTGCCCACTATCAGATTAGCCTTTTCATATTCACTACAGAAGGATTGGCGTGTGAAGCAGATGGATTTACCAACAGCCTGATGTGTACATTTTTCAGCCAAAGGAATGAAAAAAAAGGGGAGAAAGTTCTGAAGCTCCAACGTATTTTGTATAGGCTTTGTGAGTCCCCACAACTGCCCTAGCATAAGCTTATTGACAGAATGTTGAAGAGATTTAACCTAGAGTAATGTAAAGGAGCTCTATCTCCAATGGAAGATAGACCTGAAATCAGTGAAGCAGATGCCATGATAGATGTGCTGTATCAAGAACTTGTCGGTAGCTCAACGTACATATCCCAAGTCAGCAGGCCTGATATAGCATTTGCCACATCATATTTTAGTCATTTTCTGTACCGCCCAACTTGGGTCTTGTGGAATGCATCAAAACGAGTGCTTTAGTATGTGAAGGGTACCAGTGACAAGAAATTAGTGTACCAGAAATGTCCAGACCAGTGCTCTCAGGTAATCACATTTGCAGATACAGACTGGGGGAGTGACAAGACGTACCGCAAGAGTGTTGGTGGGATGGCATCATTCCACTGCGGCAACCTATCCTGGAGCTCAAAGAAACAGCTAATTGTTGCTCTGAGCTCAGCTGAGGAAAAGTACACTTCGTGCAGCCTGGCAGTATCATACCTAATGTATTTAAAGAGCTTCTGTCAGAGTTTGTGGGTGCTGTTGATAATCAGGGAGCAATCCAAATGATAAAAAACTATGAAAGCACTAAGCATTCAAAATATAGACAAAAATGTCATTTCTTGAAAGACATTTTTGATAAACAACAGATAAAGGTTGACTGTGTAGAGTCAAGCAAAAATATTGCAGGCATATTTACAAAATTATTGAGCTTGACTAAATTCTGTATGTACAGAGTGATCCTGTGTGATGATGTGTGCGACAACCACTGTACTCTAGTGTTATGAGTTAAACTAGCATACACTGATTATTCTTGTCCAATTTAAAATCCTGTGCTTGCTCTGTTGTTAGTTTAAAACCCTGTGTTTGCTGTGTTATTAGTGTAAAAGCATTCAATGTGATCATATTATTTAAATGTTTTTACTACAGACGTTAAATTGACAGGAGGTGTCATGAGATTGTAAGCAACACCTCTAGTTGGGCTTCATGCCTCTAGGGTGCACTAACATAAATAAACGGACTAGTTAAGCATATAACCTAAAAGATTGTGGTTATTGTGCTTTGCATTAAACTCAATCATGTATGTCACGAGTTTTTTTATCAAGTTCTTATGGTTATTATTTTACAATTGTTAAGTTAACATATTTGTGTGTTACACAATACAGCACATTACACATAATACACAGAGAGAGAGGAAGAGAAAGAGATATAGAGAGAGATAGAGAGATGATAGAGATGATAGATGAGGGAGAGAGATGATAAATTATAGGTTAGAGATGAAAGAGTGATGAGAGAATGGAGAAGGAANAATATAATGGATAGTGTGTGTGTGTGTTTTTTGTTTCCTTCTTCAAAAAAAAAAACACCATACCTCTAGGGCCTACGTGCACCGTATTTGTGAACTTTTTCTAACAAGCCATTGCCAACACATCGCTACATTCAGAATACAAAATAAATGTTACAAGTTATAGAAGATACTACGTTAAAGTTTTATTTACTCAGAAATATAATACTTTAAGGTAATCACAGTGTTAAATATTTGTGATATACAAATTATTTTAAAAACAGGTGAACATGTTACTCCTAGGGTGATTTTTCAATGGTTTGTTTCAAAATGTCCTAAGAAACAGTGAATGGACTATATATGTCAAATCTGGAAAGCAAACCAAGAAGTCCTAAAATGTAGTATTCACATGCACCTATACTTGTGCTATTCACCTTGAGTTGGTAACCGACATGTCAACTGACAGATTCCTCATGGCCGTGCGATGATTTGTTGGTCACCTCATACAGTATATTCAAACAATGCTGCAACATTTTATGAATCTAACGAAGACCTTCTAGAAATCTTCAAAATGATGCAAGACTGTAAATTATAACACTACTATGCACATCATAATTTACTTGAAAATTCATAGCACCAAAGGCATCTTGGTGGGAAAGGATGATAGACTCCTCCAAGCATTGCTTAAGGAAGGTTCTTGGATGACACCAAACAGACAAAGATGGCTTAAACACAATCTTGATTAGCATTAGAGCCACCCTAAATTTGAGACATATAACTCAGGATACTGATAGTAATGAAGTCCTGATGCCTGTTCACTTCCTTAATAGTGGAAAACTGACAATTTTCTTACATGGACCAAAACCATCAACAGAAAGGAATGTTACCCAAAAATTCCATCAGAAACAGATGATCACGGTAAACTTTTTGGCTATGCTGGAAAAGAGATTCCCTTTTGTTGTTGAACTATCATGAAGTAAAAGGACAATCAAGACAACAGCACAAATCCAGAGTAGGAGATACCATTCTCCTTCAAGATGGTGGTATAGCCAGACACATGGAAGAGAGCGTGGATCAAAGAAGTATCACATGTTACCAAATATATCTTTCAACAAAATTTACTGTTAAGAGTGTTTGAAGGTTGTTATACTGACCGTATNTATCACATGTTACCAAATATATCTTTCAACAAAATTTACTGTTAAGAGTGTTTGAAGGTTGTTATACTGACCGTATAGTTTTCCATTTGTAAGTATTATAAGTTACATTATGGAGATAAAAGAAAACAATTACACTGGCGAGATAATATTTAAAAATTGATACAAGACATCAGTTTTACACTTTGTAACACAAAGTTATAATATGTATAAACGAACAAATATATAAGAACCTCTGTTATACATGAAATTCAAGAGTCCAGTTTGTNACAAAGTTATAATATGTATAAACGAACAAATATATAAGAACCTCTGTTATACATGAAATTCAAGAGTCCAGTTTGTTGTAAAGTCATTAATAACTGAGCCAGTCTCAGCCTGTTAAATTACATCATGTTCTGTTGATATCTTTGCCAACCTCAGTAAACGTTCACTGTGACATTGTAGATTTTAAGTAGTTCTTAATCAATTTTAATTTACAGGAGCTCCTTGTCTGAATGTAACAGTCACAGGTGTCTGGTGATACATGGACACACATATCAGGAGGAAAGGCATCGTGTTGCATAGACTTGATGCTTGGCATTGTGGAGGCAGTATATTATTGTTCCAGTACACTGAAACTGGTGCCTGTTAATGGACTGCCCCTTACAAGGTACCAATCACATCTATAAGTGTTTGTGACTATTTTGTAATTTACATGCTCCATGGTTGATAGTTTGTCTCTCTGCCATGTCAGCAGGCAGCCTTTACAGCGCACTGTGACAGTATTGCAGCTGTCATACTTGCACGTCACACAGGCTCTACAGTGTAGGTACCGGAGGCGGAACGAAGATAGAGGCGGAAAATCGCCAGATGGTTGCCACATAGGCAGTACGGAAAAACAAGGTGGTTTGAAAATAAATGGTGCTGCATTTGTAAAAGTATGTGCGAAAGTAGAAGGCGGTGTAGTGGTAGACACATATGGAACATGTGTAGTGTCCTTGTTTGTATAGTTCCTGTGTAAATGCTGCACAACACATATTCTGTGAGGCAGGCTGACAGTCCCTCTACAGTCACACACTCGGTATAGTAGTGGCGAGAGCAGTTCTGACAAGACATGGTTGTATTTCTGTTCCAGCACAAATGTTTTTTTGGCACATGTTGTGTACTGCTAACTGTAACCAATCAGTGGATAGTAGTGCAGGTGAACAGGATAGGATAGTCCCACACGAAAGTTCCATGCACTTAAGTATTCTGCACTGGATGCACTCTATAGTCTGGTAATTAAACTGATATACCATGTTGCCTGTTATTCACTTGATAATCTGGCGGGGTTACAGGGCATGGAAGTTAGCTGTTGTTCGCTGGGGTCAACTGACCGCATGGCTTACAAAGCCTCCCCTGTGCACCATGCAGGAAGGGTAAACTAGTCTGAAGTGGCTGGAGGGTCACGTGCATGCACACAAGCTGTTGACTCCCACTCGATAATCCACCCTAGCTGTAGTGGCGGTGGAGGGGTGGTGGTGAACCGGTGATGCTTTACCACTACTTTTNGTGATGCTTTCCCACTACTTTTTGTTGTTGGGGGTTGGTGGGAAGTAGAGACGTGCACCACGCACGCACACACACGTAGACAGCCGCTGTCTCTCCTCATCCACCTGGAGGGGTAGTGAGGGGTAATGATGAGCTTCCCGTTCTCGTGGTGACCACAGAACTAGTGTTGTGGTGATGACACGGAGTTGGCAGTGCCATGTTGTCCTATTGTTCCCGTATTGATTGTTCTAGAGTTCATAGAGGCATTACTCCCTTGGTAGAAGGAAAAGTAAAGCTAAAAATAGGAAAATGCAAAAAATAGTTTAATTTTTGCTAGAATGACTGAAAAAGAAAATAAATTTTGCCAGAATAAAAATTCAGATACAGAAAATAAAAAAACATATACATTGTACCTGCAATCACAAGGTTTTCATACATGATAGGATAATTTTAGCCACACAGCTGGCAACACTGACATCAGGAATGTGGAGCCAGAAGTTTTAACATAGGAATGGCTAGGAAAATTTTGCCACACTTATTGGGCGACACTTGAATTTGGCAAAGGGAAACTGTTATAGAAATTTGCCACACCAGTCGAGTTGACACTTGAAGAGTTGTTGTAGTTTCAGGAGTGGGTAAGACGCAGATTAGGGTTACAGAGTTGTGTGCATAGCAGAATGTATGTAGGCACCAGATACTGCATATAATGAGAGATGAATGGGTCTGGGCTATATGCTCAGGTGGCTTCTCCTTAAGTTCCTGTAGTTCTGAATGGTGATGCAATCCAATCATGCTGCCTACTGAGGGTATTGGCCTCTTTGAGCACAAATAAACATGCAAAGTGAGACTGTTAGAGGCCATCACACATGCATGATGAAGTGTATTACTTGAGAATATACCAAAATAATTTGTAAAACAATACAACAATGTAAGGGTGTGTTACAAGCAAGTGTAGCTCCCAACAATGACCAAGAAACTGTCACATGTACAAATAAGAATATGCTACATCATCTTTACACATATATTATTCATATATTGTTCCTACAAGAGGCACTGATATGGACGAAATATTGGCGGTATGTTGCCAGTCGACATGGTAAAAACCGAAATGCAAGACTCACAACTCTTTGGGTAGTTACATCCCTGGCACACGAGTCCCTCTACACCTGTGTAACAAAAACAATAAATAATTTAATGTTCCGTTATTAAGACATAATAAACTATTGTAAACTAAATGGTTTGTACAAAGTACGTGATGGCATGGGAACAGTGGATGTGCACGGCCTCCCTCTAGTACCTTTTGAAGCGAAGTAGCAAACATGGTGAACGCCCGCTCTCCGCTTCAGCATGGTTTGTGCCAAAATATAAATAAATGTAATCTCAATTTTTAGCAAATAAATAATGCCACAAGATACTTTACAATGATTAGAAATGAACAAAAAGCACTTTGAAATAAAAATACACAATGTAGTTATTAATTTAAAAAATATAAAAGTTGGCATGGCAACAATATATTGTCATGATAGTCTTGCCATCTGGAGCTGTCTCTCCAATTCTCTTTCCATTTATGATTAGTTATGCATATACCCTACCTTATTTAAATAAAAATAAAAATGTAATTATTTATGTTTCTAAATGTGATGTCTGAATGTTCTTGGACATTGGAGTAGTTCAAGTTGTGCGAGGGGTGTAAGGCTTGCATGCCCAAATGCCTAAAAACAAAGAATCATATATTATAAGCCCTTGTTATGCACTGTTTGTCATGGGGATCATTAGGAAAAAATGTGTGTTATGCCTGACACACTTGCAATTCACTGAAAACACACATGGTGGTGTATACACCATATGGAGGGGGCAGACGTGGGCTCGTTGGTGCTATAGAGCAGTGTCAGTATTCACCAAGTTAAGAGAGTAGGCTCAACATGGTGTGAAAATTCCCCAAGGGTTCATGTTAAGTATCCTGCTATGGTTGCCTCTCATGTTTACCTGACTTTCATTTCTCGCCCACACATATTATGCAATGATAGATGTATTTATTTCAGATGAATTAACGAGTGTCCATTAGGGTTTCTGTCAAACTGTCTGTTTGGGCAAATCCCACAATATTGTTTTACACATGGTTATTTCCCTTATACATAGCTCATGTATAGGATCATTAGTAATTTGTTCAGTGTGGTTTATATAAGGGGTGCAGTGCCTTTCTTTTTCGAAAAAAAATATCCCGAAGGCTTATTTATGTTCAACATTTTAGGTAAGTTGTCATGGTACCTCCTCATTGTCTTATACTGAACCTGACGTATCAACAATGTAAGTGATGCAGTACAAAATACACTACGCACATCATCCACATGTGTGACCAGCTGGCTACGCTGCAAGGAGGCAACGACTACACAACTCGAAAATGACAGGCATCGCCAGCATCAAACAACCATCTGTTGTGACTACAAGCAGTGCAACATAAAGAAAATGTTCAGATTTCAATATAGGCTAATTAAATCTAGGTGATTTTAACTTCAATGCTACATCTGAGTGCCCAGGCAATACTTATTTCCCTCATCTCGTAAGTTCAGTGCAGCAAGACCAGTTTTTGTTCACATAGCATATTAAGTTGTGCAGGACTACCGTTGGCAGCATAATCTCTCTAAATTGAAAACATAATGTTTAGTCTGAAGGACAGTTTTACAAAGTATTGTCTGTGTTGATGGGACACTGGACTGATGCCCACTGTACTTGCTGTTACAATAAGCACCAGCTGTTCTGGGCCCTGAAAAATCCCAACTTTTAATAATTATTATTTTTACTGTGTGTTCATGTCAGAGAAAATGCTGTTTTTATATTGTTTTTAATTTTAAGTTTATTAATTTGTTACTTCAGCATAACTTGCTTTATGTAATGCAAACTAAGTACAGTTGCAACTGCCTCACAATATTCAGTAAGGTTTTGTCATAGTGCTCCAGTAATCAGAGGTTAATTGTAAGTTAATTTTAATATATCATCTTTTGATAAGGTTTTTTTGTCTTTTTAAGCGGTATATGTTTGACCTTTAACAGCCTGCATGTCCGGTACTTGCTACGGGACACACCAGTCTGTTCACAAACCATGCCTGGAGGAGGATGTAGATGTACATGTGAAAGTCTGCATGCCTAGTGTTAATTGATCTCGGTCATTCTGTTTACGACCATATTATTTTCAGGAACATTTTATAACACTACAGTTATTTAATGTTCACTAACATCAACCTTATTTTTCAATGACATTTCCCAATTATAGCTTGGCTGGGAATAATATCAATGCATCAGCTAGCTCACAATTTATGCAGATGGAGGATAGTAAGAGTTATTTTTAATTAGAAGGCTGAAATTCTGTTTTATTTTTTATTGACCCATTCATATTCTCAAACAAACACGAATATCACTCAATTTCCATTATTGATGATCAAACTTAAAATATTTTGCAGCTATTACAGACAAATTGCTCGCGTCTAAATTTACAAAGTAGGCAAACACGGGGCTGCCTACACCCTAATGGCTATGTAAATGGGCGGAAAATAATTTAGTAGAAAAACAGTTTATTCCGAAAAAGTTACAGATGGTAAGCCACGGGTGCTACCCATGCACCGTAAACTTTCCACGTTCACTACATTTCCTTTGTTCTGTGGTTACGGCTCCTTAGCACACACGCATTCGTTCTCGCGGTGGTGGCGGTATTTGTGCAAGAGGAATGTGCGCAACTCAACCTTCAGCATCACACTTTTCTTACCTGCGCTCTGATTGGCTGTTGGCTGACCAGGCCATCCTACTCCTCTAATCAGCAATTGTGAGACGAGAGCCAATCAGGATACCTTTCTTTTTAATTCACGTGACTGGCAAAATGCAATACATACTACCCTCTAAGGCAGGGATGCTCAAATGGTCGATCGCGAGAGCTTTAAAAGTCGATCGCGGACATATGTCCAAATTCCTTCAAGAAATTAAAAATAAGCGCCTTCCGTCGGTCATTCGTACGGCGACACTGTGTTACGTAATAATAAAATGTAAAGTCACGCCGATAAGAACGCTGGGCACCGCCGCAGTTGTCGGCGCAGCTTAGTATTGTTTGCTCTCATTGTTTGTAAAGAATGGCTTTCTGGATTAAGAAACCGCCTTGTGAGTTTTATTCCGTTTTGGCAAGTTTGTAAGTTTTGTAAAATCAAACAACAATTTTATCCATCGCCTGGAACGCTAATTGTTATGAAAGTACACCATCGCGTTAATCGTTATCAATATTCTCGCTAGGTCGTGCTCTCTTCGAAAAATGGCGGCAACGATTTACAAAATGTAAACATTACCTGATCAAAGTGTACTCAGAATAGTAACACGCGAGTGTGGCCGGGGCTTTAGTCAACGAACGGTGCAAATAATATCAGTGGTGTTCAAAGAGTACTTTTGCGTGGTGTGTTATCTGTGTGTTCATAACAGGATTTACGATACAAAATGAGCACTGCCAAAAAAAGGTAAAATGTATCATTTTAATAATGATAAGGAGGAAGAATTCTTGTTTACTATGGTCAAAGATAAGTGTGTTTGCCTCGTTTGTTGAGTTTCAGTTGCATTGCCTAAACGCGGGAACTTAGAGAGGCATTATAAAACCTTGCATAAAAACTATGAAAACGATTTTCCAGCAAAGAGTGACTTAAGAAGACAAAAAGTAAATGATTTGAAAAGTAGTTTGAAAGCAGAGCAAGCCTTATACACTAAACCAGTCAAACAATCGGAAGCTGCAACAATCGCGTCTTTTAAAATTACTCAAATACTGGCAAAACACAAGAAACCCTTCGAAGATGGGACGGTAGTGAAAGAAACATTTCTAGAAGCGGCAAAGGTGTTATTTGGAGAATTAAAAAATATAATGGAAATCATTTATGCTATCAAAGAGCTCCAGTTATCTCGTCCGACTGTCACTAGACGTGTTGAGATCATGAGCAAGGATTTGGAAAACAAACTGAAAAATTATATCATGGAATGTACATACTTTTCTTTGCAGTTTGACGAGTCTGCCGATATGACAGATACTGCCCATTTGTGTATTTTTATTTGGATGGTATTTTCTGATACTTCGGCTAAAGAAGAATTTTTAACAATGATTCCTCTGAAAGAGAAAACTTGCGGTAAAGATATTTACGACGATGTTTTAAAATTTGTAAAAAGCTACGAGTTACCAGTTTACAAACTCGTGTGCATTACAACAGATGTAGCTCCAGCTATGACAGGCAATCAAAATGGGTTTGTTGCATTGTGTTGAGCTAATGATGACTTTCCATCGTTTTTCTCATTTCATTGCATCATTCATCAACAAGTTCTATGTTCAAAAATACTAAATATGAAGGATATTATGAACATTGCTATGAAAATCGTGAACTCCATCCGTGCCCAAAGCTTGCAACAACGGCTCTTCAAAGTACAATTGGAATCTAGTGAGTCTGCTGAGCACACTGATTTACTGCTACATGCAGATGTAAGGTGGTTGAGTGGTGGAAAGTTTTTAGAAAGGTTTCAAGAATTACTACCCGAAATAATATATTTTCTAGATGAAAGAAGTGATGATACCGAGATATGGTCCATACCGTATAAGAAGGCCACTTTCTGACAGTCAGTGAGTGGCAACTTAATGTTAACAAAACAAACAAAGCACCGTTTACAAAATCCTGTATCAGCTGATGCACGAACGAACAAAAGTTAAAATTACGTTGGCTATTCTGAGTGCACTGCCGATGCACATCAGAAAAGCAGAAAATAAGCGGACAAGAAAGAGTTTGTAGATTTATTAATACATTTTATTTTACGAGGTCACAAAAAAATGGTTGTCAGCGTTAAAAACTAAACTTCGTGATAATGTAGTTATGTTTAGGTGATCAAAATTAAATGTACAATAGAACGATACGACTTCGAAAGGTTTTCTGAAGTTGTGATAACTTCAGAAAGCTTTTTCACGTCGTATCATCCATCTCAAACCTTGCTTTCAACACGTCCATGATATTAATTCCAAAAGCATACAGAAATATTGAATAATATTGTTGAATTATTTTTTCTAATAATTTGAAGAAACAACACGAATTTGAAATATATTTCCAGCCCGTAACATAGGAATTATCAACTTTAAAAAATACGCTATCTGTTCACCATAAAGAGAGTTACTCAAAACTTTGCAGTGACGTGCTGCGCGCTATCTATTGGATGTTCTGCGAGCTTACCAACCAGAAATGAACCTCTTTCCTGCGTGATATGNACTCAAAACTTTGCAGTGACGTGCTGCGCGCTATCTATTGGATGTTCTGCGAGCTTACCAACCAGAAATGAACCTCTCTCCTGCGCGATATATAACGAATTTACAAACATATGCCAATAGTTATAATTTTCCACGAGCTCTGCATAATTTTTAAAGTAACATATATTTCATCTACAACAATTTGGAGTACAAGTTATTTATATTCGGCCGGTAATCGTTCGTCTACGTAAATTATACGCCATATTGTTCTCTCGAAACCCATCTCCTTGTTTCCGTAGAAAGTGAGACACGCGTGAATAGTTTTTAAGCAATTCTAACGTTATTCCACGTCACATATTTCCAACTCGTATATATTAGCTATAACGTCCAAAGTGTAATAATAGATTCAACAGACCGTCTCGCAAATTTTAACCCAAATTCACTATCTCGGACAAATTAAAAAAAAGTAATCAAATATCTAACATTTTATATTTTTACTGTTCTAACCTACTTATATTTTTAGACAGATGTCCGTCTTAAAATATCTTAAAATTTGTTTAGCATCACAGTACAATAAGAAGTGGATTAGCTGACAGAGTGTTGATAAAAAAATACAGCCCTGACTTGACGGACCAGCTGATGGCAGAATGAAACGTAGTCAGATGTAAACAGTGGCGCTACTTTCACCGAACTGTCAAAAAGTGGCCTTCTTATATGGTACAGAATATACTTAAAAACGAAAAATGGCTCTGTAATTTAGCCTTCTTAACAGATGTGACATGTAATTTAAATAGCATTAGCTTGGAGCTACAAGGAAAAGATTAAACCATTACATATAGGATTAGCGCAATAAATGCTTTTAAAAGTAAATTGCAGCTACTGATTAATCAACTAACTAGAAAAGATTTGAAAAATTTTCCAGCTTTGAAAGCGAGGGCAAGTACCCAGTCAGTCAACTTATGGTATTTACGAGACAGAAGTAAGAAATATTCTGAGTGAATTTGAAAAACTTTTTTCGATTTTAACAAATTGAAGACTATTGTAATTTTCATGACTTATCCGTTTTCTTGTGCAGACGTTGAAAAATCTGCTACTGAAATATCAAATACCTTCAATCAAGACTTATCTTCTGTCGAAAATGAGATATTGCAGATGATTTCAGATATGCATCTCAAAGCCAAAGCAAGTGATGCAAAATTTTGGTCTTTTATATCTCATGACAAATATCCTTGTTTAAAACAAATTGGGCTTCAAATAACCAGATTGTTTGGGTCAACTTATCTATGTGAATGAGTTTTCTGAAATGAAAATTATTAAATCGAAATATTGCAATCGGGTAACTGACGAACATCTGTCATCATGCTTGCGATTGTCTGTCAGTAATTATATGCCATCCTATGAAATGTACGCTGACGACACGCAATGCCATGCATCGACACCCAAAGATTAATGTGTGTTAGTGACATAGATATATGTACATATTACTATCATTATTATTATGTATGCATAAATTTAATGTACAATAAAAATATTTTTTTAGTTACATTGTATTTTTTTTCTACCAGTAGTAGAATTCAGACTTTGATTGGCCAGTAAAACCCCGGCCACACTCGTGTGTTACTATGCCGAGTATACTTTGATCAGGTTATGTTTACATTTTGTAAATTGTTGATTTATATTTTTATTATATTATTACTTATAGACAGATATGACTTAATTAAACACTCAAAGTATGTATAGTGTTTAATTAAATCATATCTGTCTAATAATATAATAAATATAAATCAATGATGTACAAAATGTAAACATAACCTGATCAAAGTGTACTCGGTATAGTAACACGCAAATGTGGCCGGGGCTTAACCAAAAAAAAAACATACATAGGTCGTAACTGCGACAGGCTTACCATCTGTCATGTTAAAGCTCAGTTCTACCCCCTTACTTTTTTTTGTCAATCGCTTGCCCCCCAATTTATTTGCGGTCGATCACTGATGGTACAAGTCTGAGCACCCCTGCTCTAAGGGCTAATGAACAATAACCTCTAACTAACTAACCTCCACACCAAAAAATTTGTGAAATGACTAAATATAAACTGCACTCCGCTTATATGGTAAGCCCATCATATCTTAATCTGAAAATTATATTAATTACTCACCACCACAACCAAATACTAATCCTAAACCAAAATATATTCATAAAATAAAAACCTGAAAAATTTAAACTTTACATAACCCCTGTCAATTTGGAAAAAATTTTATTAATTTGGTCCAAACCAAAACAAACCTATAGGTTGATATATTACTAGAATTGCTACAACACATTTTTTCCATTTCATTTCAAGAAAATTCACAATCATTATCTATAGGTTTTTTAACATTACAAGAGCACACTGAAAAGAAAAAAATAACATTGGTTTACAGACAAACTTATATTCCATATGACTCATTAAAAGTTACCTTTCTTTTTTTTTCCATATAAAATACTTCTCAAAAAGCGGTTTTTCTCAGTAAATGTAAATAAATACTTGTGTTTCAACACAAGAAAACAACTGATCTATTCTTAACAGGTCAATTTTACATGGAAGTGATTTGTTATATGACTTCTTGCACAACACATCCCTTCTTCATTTTGTATAACACATACAAACATGGTCTCCCGACAACTATTCATATGCAATTTTAATCATTAATGCAATTCTGTTTGTTTAAGAGTAACATCATTTANGAAGTGATTTGTTATATGACTTCTTGCACAACACATCCCTTCTTCATTTTGTATAACACATACAAACATGGTCTCCCTTCATATGCAATTTTAATCATTAATGCAATTCTGTTTGTTTAAGAGTAACATCATTTACCCTTACAATTACTTAGCGTGAGACATTAATATGATTACATCCTAGAAATCTCAAAATTCAAAACATGTATAACATCATAATTTTCCCTCTTATAATTAATCATTTTCTTTCTCAAAACCTTTTCCTTCTCTACAGCACATAATATAGTAATCCAGGAAATTCCTGTCGCTTTGAACAACCAGGGGACATTTAACTTTTACACAACATGATATTACACTGCATGACTACTGCTCAATCTCTTTCTGGATCAGACGAACACGCTCAGTACAAACAATCTCGACTGCCAGAAACATAGGGTCAGTGAGCTAAATAAAAACAAAAACCTTGAGATTTAGTGTGGAAACATTATATCACACTGATTACCTCAATACATGAAATAGTGGGGCCCCTGCCTCACACTATTAATACAAATCCTAGTCATCTTCTTCAACAACTTACCACAATGCCATGCCATTGACTAAACACTTTTTTAACATTCTTGAAAACAAGAAGAGATAATTTTTTCTCTTTAAACTTATCTCAACACCCAAAAACTCACTCTGTCCACATAATACATTTAAAAATTGCACTGTCATAACATTCATGAATACCAATATTTCTTGTTTTAATTACAATTTAACATATTCTTCCTCAAATGATCCTTTCTGCAAAACTTATTACCTAAAACAAAATTATCATTATTATTAAAATATTAACACTTTTCCCCTCTAACATTAAGAGCCAAGCTAAACCCAGTTACATATATACACTTCTTTACATAACACTAGATACATCAACACAAATATTTCCTTTACACAATTATTTCCATAGGTTGTTAATTATTATTCTGATGACCAGGTTCCCTGTCCCTCTGTTCCCTATCTCTCCTATCCCAGTGACAATTTTTTCTTCCCTGCAAACCTTCCTCTCTTTCATTCCTCCTATCCATCAACTTCAGCAAGGTAATTATATCTTCCACTGTTTTCGGTTTGCTCCCTAGAATACAGTTCCGTATATGCCAATGAAAATCATTTGTAACATGTGAAATAAATCTCTTTTCACTCATTGCATTGTTTAAATACTTAGATGTTAAATATAATTTCTGCACATAACTGGCCATATGTCCATTCCAGCATTGGTATTTATTTGCAAATAGATATTGTAAAAAATCATCTTGCACATAGATACCCCAATATTTATGCCAAAATGCACTTTTAGCCTCTGCAAAATTTGCCCATTCCATTTCTTATTTCCTTCCATCCTGCTGATTCAGGATGCCCCTCCACCTAACCTAATTATGAATAGTTAGACCTGCTGTTCATCTGACCCCCCTCACCCATTGAGTTCAACATCCTTTCACCCTTGTGTATGAATTGTATGGGTGTTGTTCCCCTTTATCTCTAAAAAATTTAGGCACTGCCCTTTCAAAAGCCAGCCAGACACTCATCTGAAGACAAGACACCCTTATCATCTCGAGATACATGCCCTTGTTAGCACATGTAAAATACACGCTCTTCTCCATCCCCCCATCCCTCACTCTTTCTTATTGAGCCGACAGTTCAGATGAAACATGTACAAGCAGGTCATATGCAAACTTAAGACTTTTAAGACTACCTGGTGTAAGCAGTGTTAGAATTCTTCTTTCGTTGTCAGTAGTTGGAGAGTATATGTGTGTGCGTGCTCAAATGTGTGTCTGCATGTGTGTGTGTTTTTTGTGAAACTGGTTACCCTGTAAAATGAATAATCAAATCAAGAGAAATATAATTACTGGGCTAAATGTTTCCTCATAACAAGATTAATTTCTTTATTAAAGCCTTTCACGACAAATTGGACTTTATAATTCACTACTTTTCTTTTTTAATTTTGTTTAATCTTAAATACCCATTTACAACCAAATACTTTTGTATATTCTCGTCTCTCAACAATTTCCCATGCATTGTTTCTATTCATACTCTCAATTTCTCTTTTCATTGTGTCACCCCACTTCTTAGTATCTGCCCTTGGCATTGATTCTGCAACTGTTTGTGGTTCCATTTCCCTAACATTACATATTTATAATTTACAGAAACCACAAACCTTGGCCTTACTTTTTCTACCTGACCTAAGCAATTCTGATTCTACCACTTCAGACTCAACTGGCCAAGACCTCTACTAATTGCTAAATTTTTTGTTATATTTAGTACCACAGAATTTTCTATAATTTTTTCGCTTCCTAACTTTAGCACAACTACTTCAGTTTTTTTTTGTTACTACAGTATCAACAATCTTAAAAGGAAAACAAGTTCTTTAACGTAACATCCCTCCTTACTATCATTACTATCACTATTTTTAAGTTCCATAACCTATATCCATCTTTTGTCCCTGCCTTGTGATCCATCAATACACATTACTCTCCCCTTGAATCCAGTTTCCCAGCATTTTCCCTTAACAGCCCAGTCACTACAACCAAATACATACTCTGATTCTCCTAACCTCATCCTCACCAAGATCCCAATTGCGCCATAACTCAAAGGGGATTTGAAAGTGAGTATACTGATACCAAATACTTTAAAGGTTTTGCAAGTTGTGGGACTCAGGCCACAATACCATCTGCAAATAGTGGTGGAAGCAAAGGACATTATGTGACCAGAAGTGGTCGCAGAGTAAAAGTGAAAGAGTTGTATGTGCCAGTGTAGGAGGGTAAGATGTACAGTGGAAAGTGGAGATGTTAAGAATGCAGTGGTTGACACCCATGAGATAAACAGTATGTAGTAAGATGGCATCATTTTGTGTAGATTCTGTGCATCAATATAGCAAGATTCTTAAATAAAAGTATAACAATTATAAACCAATGTTCATAACTATACAAAATGATAGAAAATTGAAAATCTCCCTAGCCACACTATTTATATAGTCAGTTACTCTGGCTATCCCACGAACTTCTTCACGTTGCTCTGTCCCTGACTCATGGAAAACCAGTAGGAACATCAGTCTTGATGATCAGTGACACATAAGTGAATGTAATGCATAGCATAACAGACAGGAATTCCTGCATCGTTTAGTTGGTTCACAGCCTCCAGACATACTATCTTTATGTTATGAACATGACTGAGCCCACTGTTTTCACACCAGCCTCGCCTCTCCTGATGATTATGTGTTACAAGCACTTGCAATGCAATTTTACATTCGCATTACCTTATTTTGTGTAATGGCTCTCTTGTTTGTAAATAAGTTTCCAGATGTTAAAAGACCAAAAATTTTGATGTATAAGATGGCACCAAGCTAGACTCTGCAGTCCTATACACACTCGAGCGGAGGTCACTTGTTCATTGGCTGCCACCAGAGACAGAACTCATTCTCCTGTTACACCCGACCACACAGAACGAAGCTACCAGACTGCTGAATGTTCACTATTAGTCCGGAGTCCTGCAGGGTGTGTCGGATGAATGGAGGTCCAAAAAGGCACACGTGAAACCATACATACTTTTATGTCATTTAACTTGGTACTGAATCATAATGCGAAATGATAGGTTATGTAGTCAAAGTTTCAATAGTTTTCTATGGTAAAAATATTTCCTCAAAATGCTTCAAGTATGTTTCCATAATTCTAATTTAATATTTTTGTAATTGTACACAGACATTTCATTACAATAAATATATACTTAGATAAGTTAGCCATATGTCCATTTACTGCCCAAACAAAAATGAACACTGTTTTAACACGTTAATATGATACATTTTATTAATTTATATTTTTCTTATTATTGCTTGTGCATGAAAAGAGAAAGGACACCATTGTGATAATTTTCTTACTAACCATAGTATAAAATGAGATATTTAAATTGAAGCCTTTCAATTATGTGTTTATATAAAAAAAAACAAGGAAGTCACATTTTTGGTGACCTTCTAGTTAAGCGATGACGTCCAAATATTGGCATCTTTGTTGCATGTACTGCCTAGTACACTATAGCCTGTCCTTCTACACTTTATGCTTGGTTTTACACACAATGTTTTTATCTGAATTAAAATTCAAACTTTTGAATGTAATCAGCTAATATAAATATCCGCTTAATTTAAGTGTCATAATGGATTGAAAGTAATCTCTACAGGGGGAAAAAAGGTACTTACAATAAATGCTCTACAATATCAGTAGTGCTCAAAATATGCTTTAATTCAGTGTCAAAAATGTGTCTCCACAGTTCACCCTGAATATTCCTCTAAATATATTACCAGTATTAAAATATTTGCTATATCAAGAACAATACCTTTACTCCAGTGTTTTAAGAATTAAGTAAATGTTTGAAATTTACATAATATTGTACAGAATATTTTACTGTAAAGGAAGCATAAAGAAGAATTGCAAAATTTCTGTTTGATATTTCTTTATCTACAAATGTCTTCTGATCTGAGAAATATGTTTTGTTAAGTCAAACAAAATTTGTGAACATGACTGAGTTACTTGTTTGTACAGGGGGAAATAAAATATTTGGTAGTTGGAAACAGATTCTTTTATGGTCTTTATTTGATTGCAGCAAACTGGGATCATTGGTGCAATCAATGATCCCAGTTTGGTTTCTGAAAAATAAATAGAAAATAGACTAATGCCTCTCGCTTTATACCAATACCTAAGAAAAAGTATTTGGACACCCCACAAAATGTTTATTTAACATAGAGGACGAGACAGTACTACCATCTACTGCATGGAACAGCATGGAATTATGATCAGCAATCACAGTAGTCAGCAGACAGCATGAGATAGCAGAATGGGAGGGTCTAAGGAACATACTGACTTTCAACGTGGTCAGGAGGTTGGGTGCTATTTGTGTAAGAAGTCTGTGGGTGATATTTCCACCCTCCTGAATATCCTAGGTCCACTTTTTCCAATGTTGTAGTGAAGTAGAAACGTGAAGAGATGTGTACAACCCAAAAGCGTGAAAACTGACCTTGCATGTTGACCGCGTACAGCGTAATCGTGTCATCCATCGCCACCGTCACACGGAAATTCCAACCTGCATCAGGATCTACTCCAAGCACTATAACTGTTTGGCGTGAGGTGCGGAAACTTGGATTCCATTGCCGAGCAGCTGCCCATAAGCGACACATCACACATGCAAATGCCAAACGCCACCTCGTATGGTGTAAAGAGCATAAAAACTGGACAACAGAACAGTGGAAAACCATCGCGTGGAGTTATCAGACAATCTTATTGTAGGGTGTGGGTGTGGCAAATTCCTGCTGAATGACATCTACCAGCCTGTCTAGTGCCGACTGTGCAATTCGGGGGTTGTGAGGTTACAGTGTGAGGTTACAGTGTGATCATGTTTCTCCTGGAGGGGGCTTGACTCCCTTTTTGCTTTACGTGGAGCTGTCAAGGCACAAGTTTACGTTGACATTTTAACTGCTTTCATGATGCCTACCATTGAAGACCAGTTTGATGATGACCATTACGTCTTTCAACATGACCAAGCACCCGTTCATACTGCAGGGCATGTGAGGGAGTGGTTTGATGACAACAATGTCCCACTGATGGACTGGCCTGTGCAGAGTCCTGATTTGAATCCCGTAAAATATCTAGAATATTTTGGAACGCCAACTTCGTCCTAGACTACACCGACCCACATTGATACCTTTTCTCATATCGGCTTTCCAAGGAATGTGCTGCTACATGATTTAATGTATGCCTGCGAGAATGCAGGCTATGATCAATGCTAAGGGTGGGCCAATACCGTATTGACTGCCAGTGTTCCCGATGGAGGGCGGCCCAAACATGTATTTCATTTTCATGTGGGTGTCTGGATTCTTTTCATTACTTAGTGAACAATTCTCTAAGGAAGTGAAAGTGAAGCATTATCAAAAGAAACCAAAACTAAAAAGGGATTGCTTGTAACCAAAGAAAAAAATAATACATGGCAGACAGTAAGTCATAGATCTAGTATGACATTAAGAGGAATCCAAGTCAAATGAAAGGGAATCCCTTGAATCACTTACGTTCGCTGCACGACACAAGTACAGAACCCACCAAAAGGTTTTAACAATTGTGACACTGGAGCTCGTAAGTTAATTCGAGACTGAATGGGTTAACAAGTTATTGAATTTCGATATTGCTCTGACGGATTAGATAAAGTGTTTGTGCATGAAAGTAGCAACGTCAAGTAACTTCCACATTAAATGCTCACCTTAATTTCAAAAATCACCACTGGACATACTGAATCTAAAGGTGTTCATGTACTTAGTGGAATAAAATTACATATTAAAAAAATAATAAGTTACTGATATAACTAATGAACCTACTTTCCTCAACATGGATGCAATTAAATTTTTAATAAGTTCTTAAAAGCTGAGTTTGTGGTTAGGACTTGACTTTTCGTTGAAAGCAATATCATTAGAGATGAAACCAGAAACACATGTACCAGTAATGAGATAATTACAAATACACATGTTCCTTACCCAGGACTCAAATTCAGAAAACTTTATACCATAAGCTAGCGTGCAATCAACTACATTACGGAGGTCGGATTCCGAGCATCACCTTCGGATATAACCAGTCTAATGTTTTGAATGATAGGCTGTCATTTTGAAAATAAGCGACTGAGCCACTTAAAACATGAAAGTTTACATGGCCTACCATAGTGCTACTTGTGTAAAGAATTTTGGTGGAAACCGATTAATTTATATAAAATATGGCATAAAAAACTTAATTTTATTATTTGGTGCTATGATACAAAATTGCTAAAAAAGAAGCTCTTTATACGATGCTGCTAATACTTACTGTCAACGACAAAGTTTTATTTAATTTTGTTAAATTATTCAATATAATTGGCAAACTTATCTCAATTATTTATGAAGCTGCCATTTTGTACATTGTTGTCTGACCCACTTAAATCATGAAAATTTACATGGCTTTTGTAGCATTTATGGTGGAAATTAGTTGAACTAATCAAGAAATATGGCAAAATGTTCAATTTTTTCAACTGGCACTATTTTGTAAATAAATTGGAAAAATTGTAGTTCCGTGTGTATAATTGATGCTTCTAATAAATACAGTTGTTGTACAAATTTGTTGGAATTTTGTGGAATTATTTATATTAACACCTTTACAAAAAATAAAAGCTGCACCTGCAGTGTACATACCATAATGTAGCACTACTTGCATGTAACATTTGGTGGGAATCGTTTGATTGGTCCTCGAGATATGGCATAACTCCTCCATATTTTTCATGTGACGATCTTCATAAATGGAGGGAAAAAAAGTTATGTAGTAGCATCTTCAGTGATTATATTTTGCCAGCATAAAAAAGTTAAGTTAATATCAACTACGTAATTTTGTATAAATAGCACACAAAACTAAAATGATTTTATAGCCATCATTCTTAAAATAATTATCTGTCATATTTAAAAAATACATACATTAATATGGCTTACTACAGTACAACTTCTTCGCCAAATTGGGTAAGAATTGGTTGATTGTTTCCCAAGATATGACATAAAAAAATTATTTTTTATTGTGGGGCATTCTTACAAACTGGCAAAAAAATTAAGCTCTGTATAGACAAATTTGGTGGTTGTAATATATACTGCCAGCATACAAAGTTTTGGAATTTGTTTTGTTAGTAAAATATACTGAGCTAAAATATTTATGAAGCCACCATTTTTTTTAATAAGTGCCTGACCTACTTAAAACACATTATTTTACACCACCTGCTGCAGTATTATTTGTTTGCCAAATTTGGTAGAAATATGTCAATTATTTCCCAAAATATTGCATAAAACCTTTATTTATTTGCATGGTGCTATCTTACCAAATGGCAGGTGAAAGCATTTTCCTGTATAGACAGTTGATAGTTGTAATATCTACCACCAGCATACAAAGTTAAGTTGGAATTGATTACATGGTTTTGACAATATAACATTCTAAGCTAAGATGAATATGGCCGCCATTTAAAAAAATAAGTGTCTGACTATTTTAAAACATGCCATTTAATATAATCTGCTGCAGTATTACTTGTTTGCCAATTTTGGTACGAATCTGTTAATTGTTTTCCAAGTTATTTATGTGGCATCTTACAAAATGGCTGACAAAAGTGACTATGTGGTGGCAAGTATATTGCTTGTAATAGATACGTCCAGCATAAATTTGGTCAAAATTTGTTAAATGGCATGGTAGATATACCAAAGAAACCTAAAACATATTCATGGTCGCATTTTGATAATTAGCACCTAATCTATTTTAATCACATATGTCTACCTGCTATATCATAGTATTACTTAGGTGCCAAACTGGGTGATAATTGATTTAATAGTTTTCTAGATATAGTGTAAAATCTTAATTTTTTCATTCGGTTTTATTTTCCAAAATGGCGGACCAACAACAATATCCATCTCAAAATTTAATGCCAGGATACAAAATTTGTTTTAAATGGTTTTTATGGTTCCTGAGATATGACACCACCCTAAAAATGACCACCATTTTGAAAGTAAGTGCCCAGAGTGGTCAAAAACTATAAAAGTCAGGTGTCCTTTCTAAGTACGATACAGGCTGTTCGGAAACTCACCCAAAACATTTTAGGAGGTTATTCCTTGTGGAAAATGGGGAGACTTAACGTATTGTAACCTATTGCCTAGCACTAATCCTAAGGGAGATATCTGCCCTTGAAAATTAAGTTTATAATTTGTATTTTTGTAACATATCAAAAATGGTTTTGAATTAAACCACGATTTTTAGAACAATGTTTAGTGTTATCAAGACCTTCAACATATGAAAAAACCAGCATTAAGACCATCCATCTATATACAAATAATAGGGGTGGCCACCCTCTAATTAAATACAATTGTTTTGCCTTCATCTACTATGGCATTTTAATCAAATCATCTTAACCAGTACATCTTACGTAACAAAATAGGTCCTCTTGTTGCAGGTGGCCAGGACTCACTGTTTCCTTTTAAAACACGCACAAAGATGTCAGCGATGACGTTACAATGCCTGGTACATAGGCAGTACTTCATACATGTGGAGAAAAAGACATTGTGAACAACTGATAGTGGGACGACTAAAGCACAAGGGGAATGAGACTGAAAATGTGGGCTGGCCTTACACGCGTGTAGGAATGCAATGTCGATAGCATTTCAAGGTTTACGTGGGAGGAATTGACCAACATGCATTTGATGTATGGTGCAGTAGGCTGCAATTGTCTGAGAGACATAATTTGTACCAGCCTGTGACCCATCATCAAAGGATGTTCATCGCAGTTGACCAACACATATGGGAAACATGTACATTAACCGTCATAATAATTATTGTACTGTGCAGTTGTTTGGTACTTTTGGACTTGTTTGAACCTTTATGCATGTCTATGTGAGAACACGACAAGGCATGTTAGTTCATATGCACAACATACAATTGTGTTGCATTATTACATTTCCCACTTAAGTCATAAGAGTATGTTTTGCATGGTACAGAGTTTTCTGTTATAGGCTGGAAGTGATGGACACAAATGCAAGAAATGGGACATGAAGAGTGAAAATCTACATTCCAGAAAAGAAGAAAGTAACATTGTCTTGAGTTGTCATATTCCCCAGTGAAATATCTACAAGCCAAGACCAAAGTATGTTAAAGTTTATGCCTGCTGTAACTAATGTTGATAAAAATGAAGTGAAGCATTCAGAACATATGCAGTCAACCAGCTACATCTCTACCGAGGTTGCAGAAGATTCATCAGATAAAGAATTTATGGGTTTTAACTCTGAATGTCAAGAGGTTGCGACAGTGGATTGTTAGGTGCAGCCAGTGAATGACCAGTGCAGCCACACTTTGAAATGAAGAGACCAGTTAAAAAGACTCAAGAAGTTTGAAAACTATGAAATGTGTTTTCTTTCAGATGGTATCTTAAGTGACCCTTTCATTTACGAGGAAACCATCAACAGGGAAGATGATCAGCTGTGGAAAGATGTCATAAATAGGAGTGAAGCTGAGTTACCCGAAGGTGAAAAACCAGTTCATACTAAATGCATGCTCAAAGTTAAATGAGGAAATAAAAATGAAACAGTGGAATACAAGGCATGTCTGGTGGCAAAAGGATTTTAACAGATTAATAATTTTGATCACTCTGAAATTTGTGCTCCTGCGGCTAAACTCTCTACTTTGAGAGTAATGCTTGTGTTAGTCTTGCAATATAAGATGGTGGTGTACCAATTGGATGTTAAAAAAGCATTTTTGTACCAAAGTATAGTTGAAGATGTGTATATTGTGAAACTGAAAGGACTGAACTCAGACTCTAAAGTTCTGAAATTAAACAAGTTATTATATGGGCTCTAGAAATCTCCACGAAACTGGACTGATGAGTTTCTCATTCATGACTGTGCACGATTTTCAACGCTCTAAATGGTGAACAAATGTATCTCTTGCTGTACGTAGATGATTCATTAATAATGGGTACAAATGAAGAAACTGTTAATTTTGTATGATAGAAACTTGNTACGATAGAAACTTAGTAGTCGCTTCAAAATGAAAGACTTGGGTACTGTGTCAAAGTTCTTAAGCATTAAAATTGAACAACATGATGAGTACATTATTATGGACCAAACAGCCTACCTTCAAGATATTTTAGAGCGTTTCATGATGTGGCAGTGTAAACCTGCATCTACTCCTCAAGAAACAGGCTTGAGGTTAAGGAAAGATCCTATTGATGCAGACCTTCAAAATCAATTCAGAACACTAATAGGTTGTTTGATGTATGCCATGCTTAGATCCCATGCAGATATTTGTGCAGCTGTATGTTTTCTCAGCCACTTTCAAAACAACTGTGGAGCTGATCTGTGGAAGACTCTCAAAAGACTGCTGCAATACATCCAAGGAACTACACATTTCAAAGTGACAGCCCTGCACTCCAAGGTTTCATCGATGCAGATTGGGCTGGCAGCACTTCCCGACATTTGTTCAAAAATTTAGGTTAGTTTAGCCCACATTTTGTAAACTGTTGAACGTGTCAGAATATACTTTAACATACTTTTGTCCATTCTGTTTGCAAGTATTTCTCTTGCCTTAGTTTTTGATAACCAATTCTTGACGTCTGCTGTGTATTAAGGTGATTTCTTGTCCTTCGGCTTGCTATCTGTTTCCACGATATCCAAGCATCCATTAGATGCTAGGATTATTTTGATTTGGAACTCCGCATGCTCCAGTTTCTTTTCCTTGCAGTGTTATTACCGCCTTATACCACCTGCATGTTTTCGTCTTTTTAGTGTAGTAATTGACAAAGGAACGACCACTACAAATGGTGACAGTGTCCGGCCTAAACGAGCACAACACACTTGCAAACTGAAACTTTACTACATAACTTGCTGACCCTGACTAATTATTCCCGGCGATGTCTGGGCCCATAACCTGTTGAGAAATAATTGCAGCATGATTCATGCAATATATTCTTTATGATGCTCATAACCATTACAAATACAGACAAGATACATTATTTGATGCCTTGTTGATAAAACAAAAACTTGACATGCTGCTGGCAACTTATAACACACAAAAGAACACAAATAAAATATGGAGAATTACTTAATTTATATTTTTAACAAGTGGTTTGAATGAAATTATGCTTATTTGTGTCACAACTAAGCTTTACCAAATTTAAAACAAGCAATAATTGGGGCAGAAATTACATTCTGAAACATACTATATTTGGCTTCCATATTGCTCAATCACAGTACAGCCAACCAAATGCCAGTACTGAAACTCGCTGAGATTTTTACAGTCACGAATTTGGATGTAAACAGAAACGGTACCAGATTGTTTCAGTTAACAAAATATTTGCTGACTATATATGAACTACTGGCTTGAATCTACCATGGCCTATTTAAAAATTAAGACAACCATATTGATAAGTTGATCACGTGCATACTGTAATAATGACATGCCGATGATATTGAAATAACCAATTTGTTGTTTGACCTAACATATTAAAAAATACACTCTCTGACTATTGGGAATGTATGGAGATTTACGAAGCAAGAGCAGACTTCAAGTAAATTTATTTTTTGTGCTATCAAGTAACTCAGTGTGTAGCATAGCTTTAATGACAATTCTTCAGAATTTAGAAAAATTAATTGTCGGTTACATTGAGAAACCCTGTCAAGACAAAATATTTTTATTTTCAATTCAAGGGATACCGTAAACATTTGGTGCTGGTAATCATTTTTGTTAAAAATTATGTACAGAATCAGTAATGAAGACCAATGGTTTTTGTTTTGCACTGCCCACCATTTTAAAGCCTATCAAGGAATTTGGCCCAAGGTATTGTGAATATATATTTTTTATTATTATTGACAAATTAATATATTTAATTACTTTTCAATAGATTTAGAGTGGAAATGACAAATAGCTGCAAATACATGTATGAATATGCAAGGTGTTTTTTAATAACATGTCAAAATTCAAACCACAGCATCTATGGTGTATGTGTATATATATATTATATATATATATTATATATATACACACAGACACACACACACAAAATCCTAGTATCAAAATTTTTGGAAAGGTTATCTAGTTTTAAATTTAAGTTGATGTTAGGCAAAATAACGCAGGGAGTCCACAGCTATACGTACCCGCGTGCACAACAAAGTTATGTATCATGAAGGCGAACGGAACTGGCATGCTATGCAGAGGTCGAGGAGCACCACTAATGGTTGCTTGTTTGTACATGTGTGTCAAACTACATGAATAATAATGGGAGATTAGCAATTGAGTAGTAAAGGCTGTCAGAAGTGTTTTCATTTTATTTCCCGCATGGTGCTCTGATTCCATTCCCCTTCATGGTATACAACTTGTTGCTCAAGCAGGTACATGTATCTGTGGATTCCCTGTGTTGTTTTGTCGAACTTCAACTTAATTTTAAAAATACTAGATGACATTTTCACAAATTTTGTTACTAGGATTTTTTTTGTAAATTTCCATAGATGCTGTGGTTTGAATTTCAACATGTTATTAAAAAAACACCTTGTTATGTGTGGTAAATGGGTGTATAATATACCTACTTCTAGTCTACTGACAAAATGTACAATTAAGATAATCATGACATAGCTAATAAATGTGTATAACACATCATATCACAGAAAACTTGCAAACATTTTGAATTGTTAGCATGAGATTTCTCTGAAAAACAGGTAAATCAGTTGTAAATAATTGTTCATTCTCGCATGATAAACACTGTTTCTATTTACAACTGCCTTTTTATATGTCTTGAACTATGTTAATTGCATTCTGATCTAAACAAAGAGATTTAAGAAGAATGAACAGCCGCATGTTTAGAATTTAGTCCAGCTATGCCCAACAGCTGTCCCAGAGAAAACCAAAAGAGATGTTTGCTGTTTATTTACTGAATGCGTCAGGGAAAACTTTTATCAGGTACATCAAAAATTAAATTTTCTCCCTATTTTCATGATTTGATGGAAGATTAATTTTTATTACTACAGTTAATATTTTTTAAGTGGTGTGTGTGTGTGCATGTGCATGTGTGCAATTTTTTTTTAATCACCTGCTTTGCAAACACTTCTACAAGAGCATTCTTCCCAAAGCCAATGATAAAAATTTAAAAGAAGTCAGAGTAGTTTTTTTTTGTTTTTTTTTCCTTACATAAAAGTGTATTAATGAACTATTATTATTTTAATTACAATAAAAATATATTGAGAAAATTTTCACGCAATTATGTATTCCAAGCACGTTTATCATAAATTGATTGAATTATTATTATGGACAAAAAATGTGAAACTGCAGATAAAAATCTGTTAATAATGTATACAACACTATTATATGCTTAATATAAATATCAGTTTAACAAAATAACTCTAAAGCTGGCAAATCCTTAATGACATGTACTTTATTGCAGAGGGTGGACAAATTTATTGAATTACACTGGTTAAGGCGTAAGTAAAAATGTTCATTTATCAGCAATATAATTCCGTTAAAATATTTGGAATGAATGACCTTTGGGAAATACATGACACTTAGTTGCACTACATGTACATGTATACAGGTTCATTCTAAAATCATGGGATAAACATTGAGGGGTGGTAGAGCTTACTAAAAAAAACAATTATTGTATAGGAATATATGGGCGGGAGTGACGCGTTCAGGCACAAACACAAAAATAACACATGAAATGCAACACATTGTTTATTTACAACGTCGCCACTAAATGCCTTTTTACAGCAATGTTTATAATAATTGCTCAAAATTGCTACCACCAACAGTAATGCAAGCTTGGTAGCGTCGGTGGAGTGATTGGCGAACAGATTCAAATACACCGGGTATTTCACACACGCGTGCAGCCGCACAGGACAGTCGAGTGACGAGGTCTTCAATGGAATCAACTGGAGTTTCGTAAATGAGGGTTTTCAAATGCCCCCATAGGAAAAAACGAGACTCGACAAATCTGGCGATCGTGGTGGCCATCGGACTGGCCCACCACGCCCAATCCAGCGCACCCCAAAAGTAGCATCCAGGTAATTGCGTACTTCCATACTGAAATGGGCTGCCACACCATCATGCTGAAACCTCATTTGATTGCGAACGCCAATCGAAACGTCTTGCAGCAATTCTGGTAAAATCTCTTACAGAAATATCCGATAACAGTGGCCATTGAGTCGAGTTGGTAGGAGATATGGGCCTATGAGGTAATCATTCACAATACCCGCTGAAACATTCACAGAGCAGCGTTGTTGGAATGCATGTGGGCGTGTGGCGTGTGGATTTTCTGTTGCCCACACATGAGAATTGTGGGCATTGAAAACGCCTTCATGTATAAAGGTCGCCTCATCTGTGAATAGCACATGAGCTGGAAAAGCCGGCTGCAATGCACACTACTGCAAGAACCATTGGCAGAAAGCCACGTGCAGAGGGTAATCACACATCTGCAAAGCTTGGACTCTCTGTATGTGGAATGGGTGTAAACGTTCTTGGTGTAAAACTCTCCAAACGGTTGGTTGACTGAAATGTAGACGACATGCTACAGCCCTTGTACTTGTGCCGGGTGTTTCGTCCACATGGTCCAAGGTGACTTCTTCATGGTGTGATTGTCGTACAGTCCTCGATCGACCCCTTCCATCAGTACTGGCGATAAACGAACCATTTTCACAAAGTTGCCGATGTAATCGCTCAAACATTTTGTGGTTCGGCATGCGTCTACGTGGAAAGCATTCCCGATACAGCCGTAGCGCTGCTCTGCCGTTACCATTAGCAGCACCGTACATTAGATGCATGTCTGCCTTTTCGCTATTCGCAAAATCACCCATCACGGCCGAACTCTCAAGCGCAAATGCTTTGTTCGCTGATGCAGCAGGTCACTGGCGTGCCGTTTGACTGCCCTCAACTATCGCCACCATTGTCAGCCAATCACACACCATATGTAGAGGTCGCCAAGCATGCGTGACTGTTGGTGGATGCATTTCCAGCAACTGTTTTAACATTTTCTGTACGGAATCACTCTTTAAGTATGCTGCTAATGAAAATTTTATGTTTCCGTTAATGTGTTATGTTTTTGTGCCTCAACGAGTCACTTCCGCCCATATATTCCTATACAATAATTGTTTGTTTTGGTGAGCTCTACCACCCCTCAATGTTTGTCCCATGATTTTAGAATCATCCTGTATACATATTTGTGCATATGTGTTTATATGCAAATATGTGCGTATTTGTGCGTAGGTCTGAGTAGAATAATTAGGCCAATTTTGGGACAATGTATTTTAAATGGGGCCCAGATGGTGTGGGGCATCGGAGTGCTGGAGCTGTTCATGCTGTCATTCCGGTCAAGCAGCAGCCATCTTGTCCACCATGTTGAATGTTGGTGACCTTGACCTTTGGCCTTGAGTCCGGTAACCCTTAAAATTCCAAAACATTTCAAAATAATTTTAAAAAAAATTTTAATCTTTAAAAATTGAAAAAAAAATAACATGATATTTATAAAAAACTTATTTTAAAAACTTACATTTCCAGAGGTCTCCCTAGCGTAGTGCTGGGGAGACCTCTGGAAATGTCCAACAGATGACTGATCCCCCTCCAATCAATCACATTGTCTTAACATTCCCCCCCCCCTCCTCATCTTTCAACAACCTTCACGTTCACTCCCTTCACCACCTCTTCCCACCCTCCTCTTCACCAATCGCCTTTGTTCATACCGCAGAATGCCCTCCCCTTCAACATTTCTCCTTCATCCATTTTTATGCTTTTTCATGAATCTGGTAGGCCGGTGGCCATCTTGTGTGCCATGTTGGTCGTCAAATACCTTGATATTTGACCTCAACCCCGGTAACCATAAAATTGAAAAGTTCAAAAATTTTAAAAAATTACAAAATAATTCTAAAAATGTTTTAAAAATTCTAAAAAATGAAAAAAAATTAATGAGCAAAGCAGATTTGAGAATTCTTAATGTGAGAGCCTAAAAATCCTCAGAGCAGTAAAAGCAGATACAAGGCCCTGACCCATGTCTAGCGGATCAGGCAAATCAGCGTACACGGCCCTCCTACACGACTACCATCTGCGACCGTGTCCTTGACCTTGTGCTCATAATCTTGAATGATCCTGAACCCAAACAAATTGCAAAATTCCCAAAAAAAAATACAAACAATTTTAATAAACCTTCAAAAAAAAATTTAATTTCCAAAAAATTTTAAAATAACATTTTAAGACTTGCATGGCAGGTGGAGCGATCATCAATGAAGCTGCCGACACGAAAACTAGCAAATGACTGACCCACACCTCTGTATTTAACTGGATATGCAGTTGGTCAATCTGCTGACCACCTGTACCAATTAATCATCAGCTTGAAATAACAAATGGTCCCTCCACTCACACAAATATATTGCATCAACCATTGCCCACTAGATTGTGCCTTTAACCCATATTTTCACGTGCGTGCGAAGCTTGCGGTGCATTTGGTACTATTTGTGGTGTGTGAAGTACTAACTGTGATGTGTGTGGTGCTAAACGTGGTGCATGCTGTACTAACTGCGGTGCGTGAGGTGCGATGTGCTATGTGTGCGATGCTAACTGCGGTGTGTGCAGTGCTAATTGCGGTGCACAAGGATGTGATTATATTAGCATAGAATCAATGCTGCAAATTTTAGAATTTTTCTTCAAATATCACACTAAGTAAATTGACAGCAACAAGGTTACGTGTAGTCTCATATGCTTACAAAATTTCAGTATTCTTATACTTCAGCGCTATGCAAAAAATATTGCCAATTTAAAAACCACTTATTATTAAGTTTCTGCAGCTTTAGAATATGGTTTACTTACTGTATAGACGTCCATAGCTCAAATTAATAAAATTTTTATTGAATATACCAACCAGCATTCTCACCAACCAACCAATTTTACATACAATACTATCCAACCATTCAAACAAATATTTCAACCATCACACAATATCCACTGCCATAACATAACCCAACCTCTGAAACAAACCCAGGAGCTGTCCCTACAAAATATTGTATCATGTGAAACCTCATCTACACGAACCAATCATAACATTGATCGTTACCCACAGTTCATGTCATTAGATAATAATCAGCACTACAAAAAAAATTTCATACCAACAAGTCACATCCATCAACAAGTCATACTAGCCACATCACCAGACCAGCAATACCACCATGTCATACTTGTCACATAGACAGATCATACCATCACTCCTTCAAAATACCCTCACCAACAAACCAAACATACAGAACTGTTATATCAATAGGACATGCCATCAGACCAGCAAATCAAATGTTCCTGCAAAAACATTCCAACCATTAATACTCGCAGACCATATCACAACACACAGACCCATTTGGACAGGCCATTCCATCCATTCCCCAAAAACTTACCATCAGACAATATCAGAAAACCAGCCGTCTGCACAGGCAAGTCCTACCAACCATCAAACCAAAATATTACAAGCAATCATTCTGACCTATAGTACTGGACGGCCATAGTGTCATAACATACAAATTATCCATTCCTATTAAAACATCCAAAACCAAATACTTATCAACAATACCATCATGTCATACTGGTTGCAAGACTATTTATACCAATAATACTGAAAGCCTACCACACTCCATATCTACCAGAAGCATTTCAATCATACCATCCAGTGAATATAACACTGCCTTTACATGTCTTGTACAGCATATTAAAATTATCTTTTCTAGTAAATGCCATACCACACTATTATGTCGTTACAGTTTGAAGGTCAGTACTTCCAAACATTTGCTCTGCATGCACCATCAGTTAATATTAAAAGTTTTGTCATAAAGGCAACACTGTTCTTTCCATCTAATAATAGAATAAACGATGAAACTGTGTTTATAAACATACTCCCCCCACTCTATTTTGCACAATCAGTGGCTTGCTCCCAGACACTTACTCATACACTCAGACTCGTGCCGAAGTGATTCCTGCCTAGATTGAATGACATTTGATTTTTTTTTGTGTCCTAAGCAGCCCACAATAATCTGTCAGTCTGTAAACAAAATGCTGTCCAATTATGTGCACAGTCTTCCTGCCTTTATTCACAGAGAGAAATTATTTTAACAAAGTTCTCATATTTAATTTTGTAATTAGAATTCAAAGTTTCATTGATATCCGTTTCATCAGGTATACTGAGCATGTATGTATGTATGTATGTATGTATGTATGTATGTATGTATGTATGTATGTATGTATGTATGTATGTATGTATGTATGTATGTATGTATGTATGTATGTATGTATGTATGTATGTATGTATGTATGTATGTATGTATGTATGTATGTATGTATGTATGTATGTATGTATGTATGTATGTATGTATGTATGTATGTATGTATGTATGTATGTATGTATGTATGTATGTATGTATGTATGTATGTATGTATGTATGTATGTATGTATGTATGTATGTATGTATGTATGTATGTATGTATGTATGTATGTATGTATGTATGTATGTATGTATGTATGTATGTATGTATGTATGTATGTATGTATGTATGTATGTATGTATGTATGTATGTATGTATGTATGTATGTATGTATGTATGTATGTATGTATGTATGTATGTATGTATGTATGTATGTATGTATGTATGTATGTATGTATGTATGTATGTATGTATGTATGTATGTATGTATGTATGTATGTATGTATGTATGTATGTATGTATGTATGTATGTATGTATGTATGTATGTATGTATGTATGTATGTATGTATGTATGTATGTATGTATGTATGTATGTATGTATGTATGTATGTATGTATGTATGTATGTATGTATGTATGTATGTATGTATGTATGTATGTATGTATGTATGTATGTATGTATGTATGTATGTATGTATGTATGTATGTATGTATGTATGTATGTATGTATGTATGTATGTATGTATGTATGTATGTATGTATGTATGTATGTATGTATGTATGTATGTATGTATGTATGTATGTATGTATGTATGTATGTATGTATGTATGTATGTATGTATGTATGTATGTATGTATGTATGTATGTATGTATGTATGTATGTATGTATGTATGTATGTATGTATGTATGTATGTATGTATGTATGTATGTATGTATGTATGTATGTATGTATGTATGTATGTATGTATGTATGTATGTATGTATGTATGTATGTATGTATGTATGTATGTATGTATGTATGTATGTATGTATGTATGTATGTATGTATGTATGTATGTATGTATGTATGTATGTATGTATGTATGTATGTATGTATGTATGTATGTATGTATGTATGTATGTTTTAAAATTATTATAACCTCACAGCTTGCAATTGTTTGTTCATAGTTATATTCTATTTATGTTCATCAGAAAANTGTTTTAAAATTATTATAACCTCACAGCTTGCAATTGTTTGTTCATAGTTATATTCTATTTATGTTCATCAGAAAAAAATAGCTTTGATGCTTAATGAATAGCTCATTTAATTTAGACATATCCATCACAAGTCTTATTCATTTCTCCCTAACAGCTATTTTATTAGCAAGGGTTAAAATAAATGAATAACACAGATGAAATTTGTATTCTTTAACTTTATGTTACAGACTTGACAAAAACAATACATAAAAATAGTTACATACTCAATTTATTCTTAATTTGGCAAAACAGTTATGTGGTCTGTTTTGTGCAACAATTCCTGTTAGCTTTTAATCCACTCTTATTCACATTTACCATGTCACAGTTATGACATGGGTATGTCTTATAAGCGATGCTGAATGGACAGCTACAATCATGTTGTCTGTCATTTGAGTTGTTAAAATGTCTTGTCACAATACTTGCACTCACTTCCCAATGAACAATAAACATTACCATTGCACATCCTGCTATGTCTGTTCAAGCTACCAATGCGGGTAAACACCTTATCACATTTATCGTGCCAATAAATCTTGTTTGAAGTATAGAATAAGCAGTTACTAGTATCATGTCATTGGGCATTACCGTTTTGCAAAAACACCTTGCTACAAAACTTGCACTCAGTCCATGATGAGATGATACAGATTACTAGTCTTCAACCACTGATTCTGCCTTCATATTTTAACAGTTTACGCAGTCTTAGTAGATGAATCTATTCGTAATGATTTGCTTTCCACCATGCCTGTCAACCAAGTAACAACCTTTTTTCATGATGCATGCTTTTATACTATTTACACTACAGGTCAGACAGTTTGTGTTGCCCATCTAATATGAGGTCTAATAAGTCTGATTGCTGTCTAGCCTACTAACTCGAACACCACCCAATCTTCTTTACAGTTGTCCATCTTTGAGTGTTGTATGCACCTTCTTTTTCTCTTGCTGCTGCAGCAATCTCCTGATGTGCCAGCAATCTCCTGATGTGCCTTACACCAGCTACTAGAATGTGGTATGTCCTTATGAGTAGTACATCCTTGAAAACACTGGTGCAGGTCAATGTTGATGTCTATAATCATAGCTTTATTGTTTATCCTATCATTAGCAGGAGAAAAACAGTGTTGCTTGTATGACAAAACTTGTAATAATAACTGATGGTGTGTAAAGAGCAAATGTACGAAAGGAATTACCTCCAAACATTTACGGGAAGAAATAATTTGAATATGCTTTACAAGACAAGTAAAGGCAGTGTAGATGGTATGATTGAAATGTTTTTGGTAGATATAGTGTGTGGTAGGCTTTCAGTATTATTGGTAGAATTGGTCTCCCAATATTGTCATGTCTTTTTTGTATGATCTACCTATGCAACCAGTATGACATGATGGTATTGTTGATAAGTATTTGGCTTTGGATGTTTTCATAGGAATGTATAATTGGTATGTTATACTATGGCCGTCCAGTACTATAGGTGAGAATGAAAGCTTGTAATATTTTGGTTTGATGGTTGGTAGGGCTTGTCTGTATGAAAGGCTGGTTGGCTGGTATTGTCTGATGGTATGTTCTTTGGAAGTATATGGAATGGTCTGTCCAAATAGATCTGTAAGGTGTGATATGTTCTGTGAGTGTTGATGGTTGGAATGTTTTTGCTACATTATTTGATTTGCTGGTCTAATGGCATGGCCTATTGATATTACAGTTCTGAATGTTTGGTTTGTCAGTGAGGTTATTCTGTATGGAGTGATGGTATGATCTGTCTATGTGACAAGTATGACATGGTGGTATTGTTGTCAAGTATTTGGTTTGAATATTTTCGTAGGAATGGATGATTGGAATGTTCTGAAAATATATGACCTATGGGTATTGCTGGTCTGGTGGTTTGGCTAGTATGGCTTGTTGATAAGACCTATTGATATGAAAAGTTTTTGTATTGCTGGTTGTCTTATAATGACATGGACTGTGGGTAACAACTGATGTTATGATTGGTTAATATGGTCAAGGTAGGGATAGCTGCTGGGTTTTTTTCTTGACAGAGGTTATGTTATAGCATTGAATATTGTGTGATGGTTGAAATATTTGTTTGTATGGTTAGTAAATATTTTTTTTAATATGGTTTGTTGGTGAGAATGCTGGTCAGTATATTTAATAAAAATTGTATATGAGCGATGGACCTCTGTATAGTAAATAAAACATATTCTTAAGCTGCAGAAACTTAATGACTGGTTTTTATTTGGCAATGTTTTTTGCATCGTGAAAAACTTACTAAACAAAAAAAAAATATTCAAAACAATATATTTACACACAAAGAAACAAGATCATGCATCAAAGTTATTTAAAAGTGTTTAAATATATAGCTAATAGTTCAAACAATTGAAAAGACATATTTTACACACACAAACATTTGACTAATTTTTCCAATCTTCAAACAAACTGAGAGCTTTGCATTGAATTATTGCAAGGCTGATAGGGATATTTTTCTGGTGTTGATCGTCTAACCACACTTTTAAAGACCGTTCCATCTCTTCCATCGCTACACCCCGCCATTTTGAAATTATTTTAGAAGAAAGATTTCCTGAATTTATTACATAGTCCCTTATATTTCCTTTACTTTTTACAATAGAACGCACAGTGGATCGGCTTAGGTTGAAAGACCGTCCTATAGCCGCAAGTGATTTGCTACTTTCCGATTGCGCGATAATGTCTAATTTTGTTTGTACACTATTTACAACATGTTTTCTTTGTTTCTTACACACCGAGTCTTCATTACTTTCGTTTTTACGTTTGTTATTCATTGCGTGGTGTAATAATTATGTACGTGCGCCAATAGATTAACAAAAAAAAAACAATGGATATAAAATTAACCTCAAAGGAAACTAAAAACCATAATAAAAACAACGGAAGTTCTAAACAGGAGCGGCATAGCGCCATAGCGTAGTAACACATCAGACATACAACTGCATATTTGTTCAGTTATATCGGAAACATAGTTCCGTATATCCACACCAGAGGTCTCTACGTAGTATAAGTCAACTTTGCTGCAATATTATTTGCGAAGACAAAACCTACAGAATATAAACAATCCATATATCTTTGATGTTTACGTTTCTCGTGGAGGCATGCGCGCAATATTTTTTTTGGTTATGTACGAAAGGTTATGTACAAAAGAACGAAGCAAACACGCGAAATTCGAATTTATGGTGTAAGAAACCAATGTACGAAAGCGCGAATTGTACGAAAGTCGAATGCGCGAAAGTAGAGGACTGCCTGTACTCATATTTTGCATATATGTGAGACTACACATAACACCTTGTCATTGTTCCTCACTGATTGTTCCACCTGCCATCGAGCTCAGGTCCTCTTGAATATAATGTTTAAATGTTGTTTACAAAATTGTTTAAAATTAAAAATAATTTTTTGGAGTTTTTAAATTTTTTTTTGTAGTTTTCTGGGAATTTTACAATTTTTTTGAGATCAAGGTCATGGGCATGGGGTCAAGGACACAAGCACGGATGGTAGTGTTAGAGGGTGGTTATGACTGCTGATCTGCCCGATTTGCTGGACCTGGCTTGGAGCCTCGAATACACTTTTAATGCCCCGAGGATTTTTAGACTCTTGCATCAAGGAGCCTCGGATCCACTTTGCTCATTTTAGTAAGACAATGTCATTGATATGAGGGGGTCAGTCTCCTGCTGGGAGACCTCTGGAAATGTTAGTTTTTTTTTTTTTTTTAGTAAATATGTAAATATTTTTTTATAAATATGTGTTATTTTATAATTTTTTTTAATTTTTGGAATTTTTAAGATCAAGCAAGGTCACTGGGGTCAATGTCAAAGCTGAAGGTCACAGACATCTATAATCCATTCACGGTATCTTCGATACTTTAGAAAAGAACCTTTGAAAAATCACCCTAGGAGTTACATGTTCAATTGGTTATAAAAAAATTGTATATGGAAAAAGGTATTGTCTTGCATTTAGCACTGAAGCACTATATAAATTGGTTGTTTTAAGTTTTAAGTATATTTTTTCAATAAATTATAATAATTTGTTAAAAGTCCGTACGAATTAACAACGGATTTTGAAGGGACATGTTGGTTATAGCTGAAAAGAAATAGTTCGTAGGTTAAATATTAATATGTATAAATTTAATGCCGTAATTGTAAAGTTAATATTGCTAAACTATATATTTACATTTTTACGTAGCACTCATGGGTAAAGATTTCACTGTTATTAATTGAAATTAAATAAATTTCAGTGTCTGTCCAGCGGACTCATACACTCCATCTTGTCTGTTTGGGCACGTTTTTTTCAGAAGTATAACCACGCCATATTGGATATTGGAGATGCGGAATTGTGGTTATAAAACTAACGTAACACATCCTTTCTACTTATAAGATAATTCTAGGTTAAGATGTAATGTTAGTATTAGCGTTGTTATTTCCGCAGTTTATCTTTGTAAGTTTTAAATAAACTTGCAAAATCTAGAAAGGCATTTGAATATTTCCGTTACGTAATTCCCTTCGCAATCCTTAACAGAAAAAAATATTTTAAAAGAATGAAAAGGAATCGATTTTTGGTCAATAACTGGTAATCGATTATTTTCGAAAGCTTTTTGTGGAGCGTAAGAGATAGCAGCACATTAGCGTTGGTTCTTGAGTACCAAATGTTAGCCGTGACTTACACGTCTTTGCGCCGCACGTAGTGTTGTTTTAATGTTGTTGCAGTGAAGAAGTGCGACAGTTTCTTGATGGAAAAGCGATGTACCTACACCGCAGGTTTCAAAATGAAAGTGATTTTGTTCGCTGAAGAGTTTGGAAATCGAGCCGCGGGCCGTGAATTCGTAGTAAATGAAACGTTAGTGCGGGGCTGGAGAAATTTTTCTCACTTATAAGTCGCACCCCGAGTTTTCAATAAAATTTTTTAAAAATTAAATGTGCTACTTATATGCGATAAAATATGGTATAATTTATCACAGTGAAATCTTTAACCTGAGTGCTACTTCCAAAAGTTTATTATGTAAAATTTAACTTTTTCCTTACAGCAAATATGTAAATAAATCTTAATACAATAAGTAAACTTTAATTAAATTATATAATTAACAGTTCCGATATATACTTCAATCTACCTTTTTGTATGTATTACAACATTTCGCTAAATTGATTAGCATTTTTTAGACATTTAGAGAATTTTATTAAAGTATATGACAGTTGAGATTACATGGCATTGTTTCTCTTCAAAAATAAATTTTGGTAGTTCCCACAGAAACTGTTAGCAAAATATTTGACAGTTCCCACAAGGCACTGTTTTTGTTTACAAAATATTTGACAGTTCCCACATGGCTGT